>JBBBDQ010000124.1:2347500-2517852 GCA_037127315.1 Ascarosepion bandense | reverse complement strand
CCTAACCCACAAACTGGGAGTCAAAACACTATGAAAGTATAAATACACTTTTATAGAAATATAATATATATAAAAATACTTTTCTAGAAAAATATACACTTTTGAATTAAACATATTACCAACAATACTTTTTTTTTTTTTTTTTTAAGAAAAAAGTTATTACCATTACACATTTTTGAAGAAAAAAAAATTATTGCCATCGTACATTTTTGAAGGAAAAAAAAAAATTACCAGCAATACATTTTTGAATATGAAACTAGAAGACATGTTCAGTTTTGTAAAATAAAATAAAAAGTAAATTTTTTTTTTTGTCAAAATCTGACTAAATCAACTTTCTTACTATAACCCACATAGGTTGATGTGCCACTAACCCTCTAGGGCCATTCGTATCATATTTGATACAGTATGAAAACAAGCCTTGAAAGAAATATTTTCCTGAAAAATTTTTTAAGAGAAATATTTTATAAATTTCAAATGAAAGCAGTACTGACTGCTCAGTCAATGAATACCAAATGTTTCCTTATAGGGAAATACTGTATCAAATATTATACGAATGGCCCTAGAGGGTTAAACAAAACTCAAATCAAAATCTACAATGAAGTCTCAACTCTTGATGAAATGTAATGTTGGGGCTGATGGCCATATCATGGTGAAACACCAGTTTTTTGTCTGATCACCAAAATTAAAAAAAGGTTGAGCCTGGTCAGTCTTTATATGGGTGACTGTCTGGAAATACCAGGTGCTCGAGGCTTTGATGTATAGGTGGTGTAATGGTTGACAGCTCAGAATGGGAAATCTGAGAGCCAAGTTAAAATTTCAATCGTGTTCATTACATTCAGTTGCATGCAAATAGGTTTAGGCAAGCATGTCGTGTCTGCTCCTGCTAACACATTAGGTCAGTGTAGTATGGTAATAACCCATTCCTCTCCATGACCTGGGGAAGACAAACATCTGGCAAAGGACCTTCACAGGCAGACAAAGTGCATTTCACTCGACTTATTGAATCTGTCTTGCAGTAGAAACCCAATGTTGACAGTAAAGTTTGAGCTCCACAAATATTCTGGAAATGGGTCTTGTTGCAGGATAGTTTCACATTCAAATACGATGACAAAATGTAGATCCTTGCAATGTAAGGCACCTTCCAAAAAAAACTTTTCATACATGAGAATGTTGAGTTTGGATCATAAAAATCTACCTATGTAAATAACATGGTGTCAATACACAAAGGAAACTACAGGAACTGCTGCAGAAAATAGTAAAGGAAAGCTAGAAGAAGGAACTAAACCTCAATTGTAAGACAGAATGTATGGTTGTCAACTAAAAAGAAACCGAACATCAAGATTACAAATCTAAACTTATTTATAAATGGAACTTTGTGTGTGTGTGTGTGTATATATATATATATATACATGTTACCTATAGACTCTGAAACGGCTGAACCGATTTTCTTAAATTTACACAGTTGTACTATAAGTGTCTGCGAGTGTTCTTAGCTAGGTTTGTGTCGAAGTACCCCCCCAATAAGTATCGATAATCGAAAAAATCAGGTTATAGAAGGAGTGGTCTGATTTTAATCAAATTTAATACACTCGTAGACAAAGACATAAAAAACGATATTCAGAAATTTCAAAGTTGCAGTTCTTACAATAATGAAGAAAATCAATAATATATATATATATATATATATATATAAAACAGGGATTAGGAGAGACAGCAAAAAGACACTCACAGGATATATTGAAGGCAAGAGAGATGGAGCAAAGCTGAGAATATATAAATGGTTGGCAGAACATGGATAGCGAAAAAGACAAATTTATTAAGTGCTACAAAGGATAGTAGATTCTGGAGACATTATCAGCCAAATTCTAGAGACATGGCACATCATTTTCAAGTTGAAGAGCTTCAATGGTAAAAAAAAAAAATCTAATTAGTGAAATAAATGTTGCTAAATTTTGTCACATTAGTACTATTGTATCCCTCTCCACAATATATTACTTTTGGTTTTTATAGAATAAATTCTAAAAATCCAAATAAAAAAAGGTCTATATTAAAAATAAAGAAAATGAATGTTTCTGTTGTATTGCTGGGGTGGCAGTAAGATACCAGATGTGCTGAAATATCTACAGTACATTACCTATGCTAATGGATATTAAGTACAAAGAAAACCAACACAGATAAGACATAACAACCTCTCCTCTCTTTCTTATTATTAAGTTGTTAGAATTGCAGAGAGCACAGTCAGTCAGTTAAGTGCCATATGTGATACACACTTGGGCGATCATGTCTCAAAAGAGACATGACTGACTGGGCAGATGTTTATCCCGCAGTAGGTTGCCATTGCTTTTTGCGGTAGACTGGTTGCCAGCCAAGGCTATAGAACCCAATCTGTCCTGTTATTTAACCCATAACTGGTGGGAAGATATGTGCTGAAATATCTACAGTACAATAGCCATGCTAATGTATATTAAGTACAAACAAGACAAAACAACAATAATTAGAGATGAGAGGTTAAGCTGTTGCAGAGAACACAATTTGATAATTGCCAATGACACTCCAAATCCCTGACTGCTATTGATCTTTATTTAATCTTTATTTTGGGTCACAGACCATTCCATCTTTGAGAGCAGCTAAAGGGGTGCCAGCTGCTCTTCAACAGTTTCTAAAGGAAAAATATTTTGTGGTGTGTTAATCCATAGAAGTAATGTCAGGTGTTTTGTGTCCCTTAAGGATGTCTGATCATCTTTTTATTATCTCTCCTAAAAACCACCTATTTATTTAAGTTTATTAGGTAGGTTATATTTTGTTTTCTATGTGAAATTATTCAATTTTCCAAGCCCTTTGTATCCGTTGCTGTCTCTTCATCTCTGAGATGATCCAACATTTTCTAACAATATTACAAAATTATTCAGTCCTCTTTTCTTAGTATCTAACAAAATTTTCCTGTTCCCTAATACTCTGCTTAGCTTTTGTAGGGCACCTTTTGATTAACCCAATGCACGTCCAGATTTCAGTGTTGCATTTTCCATCCTGTGTTTTAAATTTTTAAATTTAGTACTTGTTTGATTTTGGTATTGTTGGGCTGTTTCTTTTGCTAACAACTATACATTTGTTCATTCTTGCAATTAATTTTTTTGGTCCTTCTCACTTTCCTTCACTACCTTCTGTAGGGGGTCTTGTAGATTCCTTTTTGTATCATTTGTCCATCTTATGTTGAGATTGTAGCCAATAATGAATCCTGCTAGGACTTCTAATTCTCTCAGAATTACGTACGTGTATAATTCCTTGCTTTGCTGCCCATTAAGAGGGTCAATGGATTTCAAAAACAAGTAGAAATTGTGTACTATCAGGAATTTTACACCTTTTTATATTGTTTAAGCCATGGGATTCTGAAGTTGGCATAAAATCTTGATTCAAGTTTGGTTTGAACCTAAATATTCTCACTAAACAGTGTTATCTTAATAGATACATTAGCTTCAACTTTTAAAGTTTTTTTTAATTTAATTCCAAGCAAGGCAATAAAGCCACTTAGACAGAAGGAATTTAATAAGTGTGAAAGAATATAAGAAAAAAAAAACATGGAGTGAGAATACTGTATCTTCATTGTGTAATTTTCATGTTGGGCTGTTTCTTTTGCTAACATCCATGTAATCTTCTTGCAATTGAGGTGTTAGTCCTTTCTTCTTGCTTACCTCTTTCTCTGCCTTTTTGTATTTTCTATTTATCTGTTCTGAAAATATTGTTGCCACTGCTTTTAGTTAAACTAGATGTACTGTAACACATTTGGTGTCCAGGACATGATGGCAAAGGGAGAAATCAGTAAAACTAATTTGACTGATCCTAGCCAAACCTTTGACAAAAGCCACAGCATCATCAGGATTCTGTAACAACTTACAGCAAGATGGTGTGTTGATTATCTCCCTTTATGCCTTTTAACTCAATAACAGGCATGCAGCCAAGGGGTTAGAAAGTGCCCTTTCTAGCCAAGGGACTCACCATGGTCAATTTTGTCAGGAAGTCACCTTGCAAAAAGACTAAAATGCCATATCACAGATTGATTGACCCAGCCTTGTGAGTAAAGTTTTGTAGATAAAACTATTTAGGAGCTGTCAATGTTGATGGTTGTGCTAGCACAGTCGGTGAGAGTACTGGACTTATTCAGACCGTTAATTTTCTAAACCTTCTTTTATTGTGCCCCAGAAATTTCAGCTTTCTGGTAACTTTTTTTAATAAGCTTAGTAAATATCTATTCTTGAACATTTGATTTGTCATAGGAATTGAACCCTTGACATTGTCTTCAGTTAAAAATAATTATCTTTTTACACCAGTGTTTAAAAACAATACTACCCCCTCAATAATTTCAAGACATCTGAAATGTTAATTTCTCTTTTCTGAAAAATTAAACAATATTTTTTTTTTTATAAAATCAAACACATTTTTTGTTTACTGCATCAGAACAGTTTTTTTTCAAGATAAATCACTTTATTTTAAGTCAATTCTTTTTTTCTTTTTTTTTTTTTTTTTCATAACTTCCCATCCCTACCAAGAAACATTGAATTGTATTTTCATTCTCCACACTTAACAGGAACAAGCAAGTATTTTTTATTTTACCATCTCAAAGAAAAACAATGCCATAAAAATAACAGTAAATCGTTTGGATTCATTATCTGCATTTCTTTTCTCATAAAGTCAAACTTTAAAATATCCAAGTATTAACTTATCTGCAGGTTTTATAACATCAGAAAATTCTTTTTTTTTTTTCTTACATTGGTTTGTCTAGTTTTTTTTTCTTTTTGATTGTATGTTTAAGATATTAAACTTAATGGAAGTATTAAAAAAAAAAAAAATTTCGTTTGTTCTATCCACACACTTATTTTTGTTTGTTTGAATTTTTTTTTTTGTTTCAGACAAACAGTTCAAGATATAACATGGATGACAAACATAAACTAATCTGCCAATGTCCAAAATGATTGATTGCTTGGAACTGAAAAAGTACGAAAATATTTTTTTCAAATCAAACTTATTTTGACCAACTTTGAAATTATATGAAATCCTTATTTGCAGAAAACAAATATATAATTTTCTTTTGTCACTGACTTCTAGCTACAACTGAAATCTTTCCACACAAGAATCAATTTGATATTGAAAAATTTCTTTATTTTTCGTAATAACATTCATTGTATATTAAATTCCTTTATAAAAAAAATCCTCTTTTAAATTCCAGTTTCACTCATTCATGCACATGTGTGAAATTGCATCAACATAAATTTAGTCCAATCAAGTCCTCCAGGACAAAATGTATAACATGAAAACTTTTTCCATTTTGTCAGAACTTCCTTTAAAATTGTCTTTGATATAAAAATTATATATCATGATCCCATATTATGCTGATACAAAGTTGTATAAGCATTTCATGGAATTTAAACTGTTTAGACAAAGAGATGCAACTATTTTATTGCTTGGATTTGTTTAATCTCTTCAATATGAAAGTAAATTTGGATTCATTATCTACATTTCTTTTCAAAGTTCAACTTTATCTCCAGGTTTTATAACATCAGAATTTTTTTTCTTTCTTACAATAATAAAAAAAAACAAAAAAAAAAACTAGTCATACCAATGTATCTTTAGGATATTAAACTTAATGGAAGATCTCTCAAGAGTGTATGAGATATATATGGTTGGAGAAATTTTTCATTCACTTCAGATTAAACAAGTGATAGAAAGCTGAATGGGGTCAACGAGGTTATGCATTTAGAACCAGCGGACGCCAGAAATTTAGATTTTAACATTCATGAATCTTAAATGCTTCTGTTGTATATGACTTCCTCTTCTAACATTATATTCCATTAAAAACATTTAACCTGAAGTCTTTTCAAAGGACAAACTTGTCACATAGGACTCTATTTTCAATTATGAGATAGTTTGTCATATTCTCTAATATAATTGATTTAAGTGAGCAAAGATTTATATATATATACATATATATAAGAGTTTAATTCCAAATTAATCCATCTTAGCACTTTTTGAAATTTGCTCAATACTTATTACTGAAAAATACAATTACCTCAATACTGCAGTTTTACTCTTCTGATATTTAAGTTGGAAAGAGGAAGTAAGAAACTGCAGTAATAGTTGAGGTTATGCGTGCACCCCCCCCCAACCTACCTTACAGTACAAACATTAGTAGGTTCTTTGCTTATTTCCGCCACCCCAAACCATGGGTTTTTAAAAATAAATCCACTTTTTTTTCTTTTACGTATTGTTGTTAAATGATTAATTTAACAAAAATATCGAAGATTTCGAGATGAATAGTAGGCCTTTAATACAATAAAGGCCTAGAAAAAAAAAATATAGTGACACGCATATTCTAAATTCTTAGTTACCCCAGCTTAGACTTTATCCTTAAAGCATAATTTAGAATCTAAGGGAGATAACCTATTATCTAACTGAATCTGAAATAAATTTTGCCATGAGACATCAATAACATCTTTTATTAAACTGTTATTTTGCTTAATTTTCAAAATAGAAATTTCTTACTCTTTGCTTTCAGTGCAAATATTTCACTATTGGTTTTTTTTTTTTTTTTGCATAGCAAAGTAAAACGAACGGCGACCAAATAGATGATCAAAGCATAAAGTTTCACATGTCTGTTTTGCACATCACGCAATCAGGTGAACCCTGTTGATAAACTTGGTACAACTGAAGATAATGAGACAGAATATATTAACTTCCCACCTTTTTTGAGACTAATATTAAAAGTAAGTACTTGGTAAGGGTAGAGGAGGAGGACCTCTACTACGATTACACTTCTTTCTTTTTTGTTCTATTCCTGCATAACAAAGCATGGAGTTTTAGAAAAAGATGTTCCCCATCTCATGAGCTGTGACTTATTTTTATCTTACAGTAAATATCACAATTTTACTTGCAATGTCTTTAGAATCTTGTATCCAATCAAATTGTCGGCAAATGTTGCTTATCAAAATTTACAAGCTGAAGAACATGAACATACTGGAGACGAGGGGGGGGAAAAATGGAGTTGGTTTAGTCACCAGAAAATTGGCAGTATTTTTTTTCCTAAGTCAGGGGTCAATATGCTTTTCTCCAGCCCTTTGGCCATCTACTTCCATGAAAACTTTATTTTGTCCTTTGTGTTTGATGCAATTGGTAAGGGTGAGCATAACCTGGTTCACTCGACGGTCAAGAGCACGCAAGTGGAGTGTGGTTAGGACGGGGGAGATAGAATCAAAGGACAAAATAGATTCCAGGACTTTTGATAGGACGCCATTTCGTAGCAACCTCAAACGTTCAAATGTTGTCCATCGGATTCTGAAAGGATGAAAAAAAGCAGTGAAATTAACCAAAATTAATTTTAAGTCTGGTTAAATAAAACTTTAGATGTTATCAATTTAAACTAATAAAAATACAAAGTAAATTTGAAAAAGTGAAACTTTGTAAACTGAATCTTTTAAAAATTCTTGAAAAACCTTTTTCTTTAACTTACAAGCAACACTGATAAAGGGGAGCGAGTATGGAACGTTCATCATGGTAAGGATTGCCAAAGCTGTAAAGAAAAGTGAGAGGTTTATATAAAAAAAAAAGTTTAGTATTCTATTTATTTAACAAAACTTGGTTATAAGCAACCGACAATTTGTAATGAATTATTTTGAACATTATTTTTACCGATACTCGTATTTAAGTAGATATTCTGTTTTTAATTAAACAGTATTTTTATATTTATATCTACCGGCCTGATTATTTCACGATAAATTTTTATGACGAAAATGTGTGCTATCCAGCAAATTGTCGGTTGCTTATAACCAAGTTTCGTTAAATTTTGTTAATTTCCGTAACGTTTACATTTGTTTGACCTTACGATACATTACAGAGCAGATATGGTTTGTTTATGATAGATCGAAAATTGTGTTATATAAGCATGATCAAGAGGCTATTCATGGTCAAGTGGTTAAGACAGTACCAGATCAAATGGCATATTCCCCTATTTACATAGGGGTCGCAGGTTCGAATCCTGCTGGATAGCACACATTTTCGTCATAAAAATTTATCGTGAAATAATCAGGCCGGTAGATATAAATATAAAAATACTGTTTAATTAAAAACAGAATATCTACTTAAATACGAGTATCGGTAAAAATAATATTCTATTTATATAATACCTTTTAAAAACAAATACTGAGATTATTTATACATGAAATTGTATTCTGTGAAAAATGTTAACCTCCCCTCTACTACCACCAAGTTCTTTAACAGTTGGTGAGATCAAGAACTTTCAACAGGCAATCAGATCTATCAAAAGTGTCTATCTTAGTGGGGGCATTATGGCTGGCAAGATTCGGTATTTCCAGTTTATAGAATTATCTAAATAGTTACTTGGTACACAGCAACAGTTATATTTCAAATTGTAGGTCAATACAAAGAGGCAAAAGATTTTTCGTTTTTGCAAAATGTTTCTTAAAATGTGCAAGAAAGTTCTTTAAGTAGTTGTTTAATACAAGAAGAAATAACTTTTCATTTTATGTGTGTGAGTGGAGGGAAGAGCAGGGTGTAAAATTTATGTGGTTCGATCAGGAAGATGTGTGAATGAGTAAGGCACCATCATGAACTGATGTCACCTCTCTCCTTGTGTCTCCTTTGCTTAAATACTCTTCAAAGGGATCATGGTTTTCTTTGTTGGTGGGAATACAACACATTGGCTAAAATATGTTAAATATTTACTTTCAAAGGATTAATTTATTAACCAGAATAATACAAAATAATTTTTTTTTTTTTGTCATTTAGTGTTTTACTGTCTTGCTATTTATTTCTGTTTTAACAACATATTTCAAAGATATTAAGTTGAACTAATTATGGGTCAGAATATGGTTATCTGTATCTATGATATTCTGTTGTTTAACTTTTAATTTATCATTGATTACTTTGGATATTTTTCTATTGATTTTTTTTTTTTTATTAGTTTGTTGATTTATTATAAAATTTGTTTAGTTGTGGTTATGTGTATATGTAGTTAAATAATTCATTATTTTTATCCCTTTTTGCTACTTGTATAATTGAATAAATATGTCACTATATTATAGGTACCTTCGTGCAATTGCTAAAAGATACAGCATTGCATGATGTTAGGAGCTCAAACTTGATAAAAACAGTTTATCATCAAAATGTTTACGCTATTATTAAGATGAAAGATCAAATTTTATTTGAAATATTTCAGTCAAGATTTCTTTATTCAGCAATTCATACAGTTTAATGTGACTATTAAAGAAAATGTAATATTACGCAAGTCATTTTTTGGCATTGAAAGATATTAATTCGAAAATTCTTGCAAAAAATTTAATAAAATTTTCAGGACTTACTCACAAATTATTTATGCAATTATTTTTAGAAAATCTTTGTAAAACCTTTTTTCTTTCTACCCCCACCTCCAATTAATTGCATAAAACTTCTAGAATGTTTTATTTATTAGTAAATGCAGGACTTATTAGGGAGTGTAAATTATTTAATTTTTGTAATTACAAGACCATTTTTTTGAAATCTGCTCCAAATAGTGTGGTTTTAATACATGTTTGATTTTACTATTTTTAATTTTGATTAACTTTTAATTGATTTTATAAATATAATTTTAGGATATGATATTCTGAAGAAGAAAAAAAAATTTTGAATAATGAATTTCTATAAGAATTGTTTATTTTTTTTTTTTTTTTTTTTAGTTTAGTTTCTGTTGTGGAGTAGTTTTCGCACTGAAGGTTATAATCAGGCTACGTTGGTTGCTAATTGATTTAACGTACCCAAAATGTTAGAAACTTGGTAATCTTCCCCTGAAAGCTGACTCCTTAGTATTCGGCTAACTGCCTAGTAGTTCTACTGAACTCTTATGAACTTCCCAAGAACTTTCTGTCAACTCTTATTAATATAGGAGGGAGAGTCCATTATCTGAGGAATAAGTATGTTTCCCCATAAGTTTCAAACATCTTTTTAAATTTCTTCCAATTACTTAGTGTTATGAACTCATTATGTTATGGTTATGACTTCATTAAAAATAGACTTTATTTACAAATCGAAAATTCAAAAGCTTAAGACAAATCATTTAGAATTAAGATTTTTAAATAATTTTACATTAAACTGCATATTCATTACTATCAAAACTTAGACTTACCATTAAAAGATCACATGTTTCAAGGGTTGTTCCCCTTACAAAATGTTAAACTGGGTTATGACAAATTTTGGTCATTATACTTTCAGATTGATAACAGGTGCTGTCCTTGCTTACTTGAAAGGTCAATGAGTCAGACCTTTGTGATTAAGAAATACTTTTATTCTCAATTTCATGCTATAAACAAGAAATACTTGTTTCAAATCAGATTAATAATTTTAAATTTTCTAATTTTCCAAAAATAATGAATGAGACATGTATTTTATTTTTGACAAGATTTTTGAAGCCGAGAATCAACTTTTGTTTACAAATGTGCCGATTGCTCAAAAAATGGCTGAAAATTTCAAAATTTTTTAATCATTTGGCTTTCAATTCAGCTGAAATATTAGGTATCAAAAATGGAGGTACCTACGATATTATTACAGTGCAATAGGTAAATTTATGCTATTTTTATATTAATTTTTCACATTTTTGTCAACTGCACAGTATAGTAGGGTCATTTCTGAAGGCGAGAAAGAGCAGCATGACCCAATTCCCTTTTCCAGAAATTGGGAAACCTGCTGTACTGCTTGGCATTGAAGCTCCAATATGAACATTTCAGAGTGCTTGCACTGTCCTCAGATTGACAATTCAGAAAGAATTGGATAAGTTTAATGGTGATCACTAGAGATGGCAAGGTTATGTCTCCTATTCATAATACAACTGAACCTTTTTTTTTTTGTCATATCTTTGATATTGTCTAAACAGTAGAGGGAATGTTACCATTTGTTTATTATATATATATATATATATATATTCTCAGTGGCAGAATTAATTTTTTTTTTTTTAATTTAAGAAACTAAAATGACCAACCTTTTTCCATTGTCAAGCATGATGAGCATACTATCAGGTAAATACTGAAATATTTCATAATGATGCCTGTCTGCATTTCCTATAAGATAATCAAATATGGCTGTATCAATTATGTCCAACAAACGAACTCCAGGCCCCTTGTACATATCAATTTCGAGGACTTTATCACAAAATTTTTCATCAACTTCCCACCTGAAAAAAATTAAATTTAAAAATTTCAGAGTTGCATATTGCAAATAACTTACATTGATTTAAAATTTAATACAGGGTGGGGCAGAAATACTTCACACAAGGATAAAACCATGACACCAATCTGTTTTTTATTTGTCAGAAAGGTTTCATTTTTATATCTTTCACTGAAGAAACTTAAAGTTTGGGAATGTCTAATATGTTTGTGTTGTAATGTATAGCAAGAGTGTTGATTGGTGGACAAACACCTAAGCAATTTTTTTCTCCCTGCAACTAAAGGGGTAATAAGACAAAATGGGGAAAGAGAGGAAGTAATTCAGAAACTGCAGCAACTTTAGGAACAAAATGCCCATGGGATAAACTTCATAAATGGCTTTTATTAGCATGAGGCCTTTACAAAGACCCAGATCTTGACCAGTTACAGAGAAGCCTGTATCTAGACATGCCAAGTTTTGTGCAGGATGAGAATATTTTTTTCTTGAGGTTGCTCCCAAAATAAAAACCTTATAGAAGAGATTTAAATTTTATAAGTATTTTAAAATACTCATAAAAACTGCCAGAATATGTAACATTTTTGGTGCCTCCTACATTAATACTTTGCAAAGAATTAAGATTTATTTTTAATCTGACATGTTTATTACTTCAAATTTTATTTTAATGGGCACTTCATATTTTAATAAATAAAGATGCATCTATCAGCCTGTGTATGAAGGAAATCTTTGTAAAGAAAAATATAGATAGATCTTGCATCCCCTTTGTAGAGGGAGATACAGGTTCAATCTTGCATCCCCTTTGTAGAGGGAGATACAGGTTCAATCTTGCATCCCCTTTGTAGAGGAGATACAGGTTCAATCTTGCATCCCCTTTGTAGAGGGAGATACAGGTTCAATCTTGCATCCCCTTTGTAGAGGGAGATACAGGTTCAATCTTGCATCCCCTTTGTAGAGGGAGATACAGGTTCAATCTTGCATCCCCTTTGTAGAGGGAGATACAGGTTCAATCTTGCATCCCCTTTGTAGAGGGAGATACAGGTTCAATCTTGCATCCCCTTTGAGACCTGTATCTCCCTCTACAAGAGATGGGGAACCTGTATCTCTATCTGCAATCTCTGTTGGAAAATGCATTTTTAAATACAGTATTTGAATACTTATAAAAACGTCTGTGATCATGACCAGAAGAAGCTTTTAGTTTTTCGTACTTGACATGAGCAATATATAAACTATGCCATTTTATAGAACTCATCTATTAGGCTCATGAAAGAATAATCTATCCTGTCCAGGCATCTTGTCTCCAGTCACTTTCTTCTCTTTTCTACAAATATTTTGATGCCAACTACTGATAAATTTTTTTTTCCTGATGCCCTGACTAAATTTATGTGTGCTACTAGATTGGCAACTAGAACCCACTGTTTTATTGTTTAAATAACTAAATGCAACTGCCACTTCTACAATTGTTTTTTTTTTTTCTTGTACTTCCCACCTGTGGAACTCTCTTCTGTTTCTTTGCTTCCCTGATAACTACAATCTTCAAAATTTTAAATACAATATCAATTGCCATTATCTGTCTTGAACCCTGTTCATTTTCTTTTTTTGTCCTCTCTTTGATTTTATTTTCAGTCTTTCTTTTTCACTCCCTGTAACTCTAATGCTGGTGGCATTACCACCTTGTTTGGAGTCAGTTAATTACCATACATTATACACATTTGGGCAATCACGTTGCTTCCAATCCATGACTGACTAGGCAGATTTTCTTGCAGTAGGTTGCCATTACTTTCTGTGATAGACTAATTGTCAACCAAGGCTCTAGGACCCAAATTGTCCTACTATTCAACCTATAGCTGGAGGGAGAAGAGGTGGATTAATACCTTTCCCAAGGGTATTTGTGCATAAGTGAATGAAACAAATTCAAACTCAGCTCTCAGATTTCTTGTTCTGGATAGTCAAGTTCAGACCAGTTTCATTCCCTTATGCAAAAATACCCTTGCTTGAGGCAAAATGATTTTAAAAAATGTAAGATTTACCCTCAGACATGAATTAAAAAAAAAAAAAAACCTGTCCTATTATTTCTTCCATGTAGAATACAAATGAATCGAAAAAGTAAGAGTCTCTAGATAATACATCTAGTGTGGTGGGGAGTAAATTGTTTTGCTTCATTCTCTCCCCTGGCCCAGATGGATTGTCTTGTTCATGATTTGTCTCTTTGAGAGGAAACCATGATTGATTAGCACAGACGTCACTATTAAGGTATTTGCTGCACTGACTAATTTACGAGTCACGGATAACTGTTCAGCTATAAGTACTGGACATTGAACACGAGTAGGATTGTTATTGTAGTCTTTTCTGTCTGAATCTTTGGGATGAGTTACAATTTACATGTGAACTATTGTTCCTATCTTTGTTACCACAGTTTTGGTTTTTGTCCCCCTCCAGCCTTAAATAGATGCTTGTTGATCTGGGTAACCTTGAAGGAATTTCAAACTGAAACTTCTATTCAATCTACAAGGGTAGATTGCTGTTATTCTGCCAATGTCTAGGAATATATTGCATTTTGTATAGATCCGTTATTGCTCACCCCACTTTCAACTAAGTTCAAGTACACACTATCATACCCAGAAATTTAACTTGAAATTACTATCATCAAATTCACAAACAAACATCTGATGTTACTGATATTGTGTGTGTGAGGGTGAAAGATGGGAAACTTTGCAAATGGGTTGTGGGGGGGGGATAATGAACTCTTCTTAGATTGAAAAAACTGCCGATCCAACATTTATCATCTATTTGGATTTGATAGTTTTACTGATGGCTCTTTTCTGATTAGTGCCATTTTTTTTTTTTTAAATTAACGTTTTGGGTCGCTGACATAGAAAGCAATAAGAATTATGAAAATACAACAATAAGAAAATTAAGGGAAGTAACTCTGGTGCAAAAATGAACAAGGGGAAACAACTTTCTAAAATAAAAATCAACTGACTTAGCTTTTTTATTTTGAACATATGTTCGGCTCCACGGATGACGAAAGAGTTGCATTTTATGTGAGATCCATAGCACCACTGTTCCCTCCATCATGTGTTTGTTGCCACAGGCACCACTTTCTTTACCTTTGCAGTAGTAACACTTACCATAAAAGCAAGTGTTGTTATCTAAAACAAAAAAGATTAAATAAATCAAATGCTGATTTAATAAAACAAGACACACTTTAGATCACACAACTCTCTTAAAAACTAAATACCAAGTGGATCAAACAGCTGATTGGCTAATATATTTGTATATTTCAAAGCGTCTAGATCTCAGATTGTGCAAAGTTTTATGAGCCTATCACATGAGAAATTCTGTAGAGCGAAGCAAAATCTTCAGTTAATGACAAGGAAGCAGACAGCCATGATGTAGCAAGACATTTTAAAAATGCAGAATTGGACAACATGTCCTGACGACACTCTCACCTTCTCTAGTACTGATTTCTAGACTAAAAGCTGTATGTCAAAAGAAATTCTCAACAACTCAATTTAATTCAGTGAGAAAGAAACTTGAAATTTGAAGAAGTGGGACTGAAAATCTTTTTCTGAACAATTTGAAATGTTAAAAACTGCTAGACACATTGATTCAGAAATTAGCATTTTTCTCTTCTCACTCAAACATGTTAAACTCAGCAAGGAAGTTTTAAAGCTAAATTATTTAACCCTGACACAAACTTTCTTCATTAGAAAATTTCACACCCAAAGTCTCAATCTGCACATAGTCTTCCACAAAGCTTAAGATTTTAAAATATATTCAATTTCTCTTTCTTGATTTGTTGAACACAGTTCAGTATAATTAACTACAATTCCTCAACAAATCTGCATAGCATAAATTCATCTAAAAACTATTTTAATCCAGAACTTTGGAATTCAATATCTTATACAGGCAAACCAATTTAAACATTTGATACATCAAGTTTTGCCTTTGAATTTCTTCAATTTTCTTCAATTTTCATTTGTATGTTTGAGTATATAAATTCTTATAACCAGTATCCTTGTGCCATACATGAAAATTTAAATGCTGATGGCATAAATTCATGCATCCCATAAAAAAAAAAAACTCCATCTGATAAAATATTAACTTGGTAAAAATGTCCCTTTTACTGTGCAACAACATTATTCGCATGTTCTGAATAAAACAATACAAAAAAATATTGTTTGCGACTGTATTTGAAATACAGCAGAGTAATTTGCTTATAGGAAATTTAATCATTTAGCTTTCAATTAACACTAAAAGTTTCAAAAGATATTTTTGAACATTCAATTTAAGTTAGTTATCAAAAATGAGTGGTGGTATCATATGAAATATATTTATATATAAAATCATTGTCATTATTCATGTGAATTTTCTATTAATTCACCCCAAATCAAAATCATACAAAAAAATTAAACATTTTAATTTAAAAAAAATAATTTATACACTTGGGAAATCAAAATTTTAACTTGCCTCACAACAACTCCAATACTTAGAACAAAATATTACCAAAAATGAAGGAATTATTCACATTTTGTAAGTACAAATGATAATCTGTTTTTGTACTGTTCATCAAGGTGAGTACAATGTCGACCCCACACTTCCTAAATTGCCTATATTTGGATGATCAAAAAGGTCAACTCAACCAGAGTACAATGGAAGGGCCTTGCTCAGGAAAAATTGTGTGAATTTTAGTAAATATAAAATTACTTATTTTTGGGTGAATTAACAAATAGGATCCTTTTATAACTATTATTTTGATAAGTCTTAGTATCTTGAAGGGAATTTCTAACCATCAGTATTTCTCTTGATAATAAAAATATTACTTAATTTTGTTGCAGTACTACTCTCTCTTTGTGTGAAAGTCCTCCAAAACTTACTGTCCTTTGTAGCATTTAACTAGGTACCATTACTAATTCACTGAAAAAACAGCCTCGTATGATGTGAGAAAGACCCAAAACTGAATAAAAACAGTTTTATTGTCAAAATATTTAAAGTATTTTAAACTATTTTTTAAAGTTATTAATCTGTTCTGACATGTAAAAAATTTTGGTTAAATCTCCTTTTTCTTGTTATTGTTTTGTGTCAACAGAGCAACAAAGATTACTATAGCTATTTTAGCATTGTTTTTCTGAAAAACACGTTAATTTTAAAATTATTGCAAAAATGAATTTGTCTAATTTTAATGAAAGTTTTAAGACTTATTTACAAATGAAATAATTTTTAGAAAATCTTAGAAACACATCTGTTACTCCACCTGCAAACTTTGTTTTATTAAATTCAAGAATCCTTGGAGAATGAAAGGATCTGAATTTTTTTTTTAATTTTACAAAATAGTAAAACAAAAAAAGCAATATACTATGGGATTTTTTATTTCAATAAGATTTTAATTGCTTTAAGAATTAATGTATATTAATGATTTCATAGTTTGAAAATGAATAATGAATTTTTACAAGAATTGTTTTCATTTTTTCTTTGAATCTTTATAAATCATAAAAAGCATCTTTAAATATCTTCCAGCAGTCACTGACTGTATTCGGTTATCAAGTACAGACTATTACTCGAAAATTGGAAAGCTTAATACATATCAGGGATGTGCATTGTGGTACAGTGGATATCGGCTCGGAACGAGAAACCAGGGAGCCAAGTTCGAATTCCAGTTGAATCCATTGTATTCACTTACACGCAAATACCCGTGGGAAAGGTATTAATCCATCTCTTCCTTCCAGTTATGGGTTAAATAGCAGGACAGATTGGGTTCTATAGCCTTGGTCGGCAACCAGTCTACTGCAGAAAGCAATGGCAACCTACTGTGGGATAATCTTCTGCCCAGTCAGTCATGTCTCTTTCGAGACATGATCGCCCAAGCGTGTATCACGTATGGCACTTAACTGACTGAATACATATCATTTTACATAGTTATTTTTTTTAAAAAATAACTTATATATATATATATATATATATATATATATATTTTAGTAGTAGTAGTATGGGATCTCAAAATTGGGATGTCATTTAAAGGTCATGTGTTTCAAGGATTATTCACTTTACGAAACTTTCACTTCAGTTCCATAAATTTGTCAATTCTGGTCAACCATATTAGCTTGTCAACACTTGTATTTTAAATTTCATGCTGTAAGCGAATAATAGATTTTATCAAGATATAACTTTTGTTTACAAATCTGTTAATATGTCAAAAATGGACAAAAAAAACTGATAATTTTCCAAAGCTCTACATTAATTGTAATGTCAAGTTTCAAATTTCTATTTGAAAAACACCAGAGTATTTTGCTTACTGGAAATAGTAAACTTAATCATTTGGCTTTCAAAGCTAAAATAAAACCTTCAAGAATGATTTCTCTTTAAATTCACTTTAAAAGTAAAAGTAAGGTATCGAAAATTGTAATTAACAAATTGTCTTTTTGTTATTTCTATAAACATGATTGAAACGTGTTAACCTTTTAATCAAAATGTCACTTATGAAACTCTTTACTTAACAAAAGTATTTTTCTCACACACACACACACTTTTATAATTATTTGTAAAATCTTTTTGTGTGAAGATTTGCATTAAGATTTTCAATTTTTGATTAGTAAATAGTCTTCACTTAATTACTTAACAACCTAACCACAATGAGGCTTTGAAGAAATTTTAAAAAGTTTTTTAAAACTTAATAATGATTCTAATAAAAACAAATGAAAATAATTCTTGTAAAAATTCATTATTTGAAAGAATTTTTTTCAGATTATAGTGTCTATAAAAGCTTATCTAATTAATATCATAGTTTTATTGCATGTTTGATTTTATTATTTGAAGCAGATTTTTTGTAAAGTTGTAACTGATTGGAAAAAAAAATTAAAAATGGATGATTTTCTCCAAAGACTCTTGCATTTCTAGAAGATTCCTCAAATTATGTTGGGAACAGATGTGAAAAAAAACAATTTTGTAAAAATGATTTCAAAAATAATTTTATTCATTTGTAAATAAGTCCTGAAAGTTTCATTAAAATATGAGAATTTTTTGTTCTTTTTGCAAGAATTTCCAAATGAATGTGTTTTTTCACTGTAAATAAATGGAGTTTTACTATTATTACAATTATAAACTCTAGTAAAAATCTGGTCACCTGTTGACAGAAAGATTTTTAACCAAAATTTTGAACATGTTAGCAAGGATTAAACAAAAATTAGTTTGACCTTTCCTCTTAAAAACACACACACACTGTTTAAGTTTGGGGCCTTTTTTTCATGCTATGCTGTTTTTTATTGAATTAGTAGAACCTAAATTTATCAAGCTCACTATGTTGTTTTCATCTGCCCTCTGAGTATTAGCTTTTCCAAGCCCTCTTTCTCCATTATATTCAACATCAGGAAAAGACAGTTGAAATTTGTAGGGCATGTAAGTTTTGTTTTTGTTTCTATTCTTTAAAAAACATTGTGGTTGCTCACATATTCAGCATCCTTTTGTTGTAGAACCACATTTCCGTTGCTTCTAGTTGAACTAAAATATTTTGCACATATAAATAACATGTGTAAGAAAATGGAAGACAAATTTCAACATTATATTTTATATAACTGAATAAAACTGGAGAAGATACACTATTCATGCAATAGATAGAAACTTCATTAAAAACTAGGTGGGCAATACACGTGTTGGGGGTGGGATTTAAGTTACTAAGGATAAAAATATCCACATGCTTGGCAGAGAAGTGAATGGAAAGTGCAAGTGTCTTTTTTTTTTTTTTAACTAAGTGACAAAAAGTATCAATTTCAAAGTCAGTCAGTTAAGTGCCATACATGAAACATGCTTGGGCGATCCTGTCTCTTTCGAGACATTACTGACTGGGCAGAAGATTATCCCGCAGTAGGTTGCCATTGCTTTCTGCGGTAGACTGGTTGCCAGCCAAGGCTATAAAACCCAATCTGTCCTGTTATTTAACCCATAAAGAAGAGATGGGCTAATACCTTTCCCAAGGGTATGTGCATGTAAGTGAATGCAATGAATTCAACTGGAATTCGAAGTATCCCAATAATATGCTGAAAAAACAGCATAGTATGAAGAAAAAAGGTCCCAGGCTTAATAAAACAGTTTTTTTTCCATAAAAATGTTTGATCTTTCCTCTTAATAAGAACAAAATAATTTTTTTTTTCTCCAAGCAGCAGGTAACCAAATTGTTACCAGAGTTTACTATGTATAATGTAATATTATGCAACTCCCCCCCCCCATGAAAAATATTAATGCAGAAATTTTTGCAAAATTCAAATAATTGTTGAATTTTAATGAAACTTTCAGGACATATATACAAAGGAATTAAATATTTTCTAAATCATTTTAATAAAAATTTGGTGAAAAGATTTTTTTTCTTTCTTTTTACATCTATTACTCCCTTGCCCATCACATAAATTCATGAAATTTCAGGAAACAAATTTTTTAAGCAAAAACTTGTTTTATTAGTTAAACGCAGGACTCCTTCGGGAATAGAATGTTTTTATACAAATACTTGGCCATTTTCCCAAAACTTTGTTCCAAATAGTAAAATTAAAAATGCTTTTTTATGTGCCCTGTCCTTTCAGAACATAGGCGATCATGGCTTTCCACATCTCCCTATCCCTGGTGGCTCTTAGCACGCTTTCTCCTGTTACACCACACAACTCTCATTCTATCATCCACCTGATCAGGTCCTTCAAATATGTTATCTGCTACTTTCCCCTGTCGCTTTTTCCCTTTATCTGGCCTGTTAGTATCAGGTTCTCCAAGCCCTTCTTCCTCATTACATGTCTCAGGAACTTCCGCTGTCTCTTTCTGATGCTCAGTATTAATTTCCTTTTCATTTCCATCCTTTCCAAAACCTCATCATTGCTCACATGCTTGATCCATGATATCTGCCAGCGTCCTTCTGTAGAACCACATTTTAGCTGCTTCAAGTTTTTCTTGCATCTTTGAAGATATTGTCCAACATTAACTGCCATAGTGAAGAACCGACATCACATAGCAATCCAGTACTCTCTTTGTTTCTAGCAAAATTGTTCTGTTTCTTAATACTTTACTAAACTTCTGGAATGCTTCCTTTGCCATGCCAATTTGCCTTTGGATCTCTGTGTCGCACTTTCCATCTTCTGTTATAACACTTCCCAGGTATTTAAATTTTTGTATCTGCTTGATTTTAGTATCCCCCACTTGTATTTGGCATTTTGGACTGCCCTTTTGGCTGATGACAATGCATTTGGTTTTCTTGCAGTTTTTGTAGTCCTTTCTTCAGCTACCTTCTGTAGGAGGTCTTGTAGTTTCCTTTCCATGTCTGCTATCAGCACTGTATCATCTGCATGCCTTATATTGTTTAAAATGTGGCCTCCATTGACAAATCCTGGCATAACTTCTAGGGTTCTCAGAATAGTCTTGTTGTACAAGTTGAATAGATCTGGTGAAAAGACACATCCTTGTGTTATGCCCCTTTCAATCTTTGTATATCTGCTGAATTCATTACCTGTCCATATGCAGATGGTTTGCTGTCAGTAGAGATTCTTGATTACTCTTAATTCTTTCCCAAATATGTCGAGGCTGCCAAGCATCTTCATCAATTCTTTGTGGTGTATTTTGTCAAACGCTTTTGCATAATCAATAAATCACAGGTACAAGTCCTTCTTCATTTGTATTGTCCTTTCAGAGAGCATCCTAATCTTATGGCATTCCTTGTTCCAATGTCTTTGACAAAACTGCATTGTTCTTGTCCTATGTCTGGCCTGATTCTGCTTCTCACTCTATTCATCAGGATTCAAACGATCAGTTTTGTTATATGGCTCATTAAACTGATGTTTCTGTGGAGTTCGCACTCATTTGCTCCTGGTTTCTTAGGCAGTGCTATGAAGATCGACTTGCTGAGGTCATCTGTTATTACACCACTATTATAAATTTCATTTATTATTTCTGTAATTTTCTCTATACCAAATTCTTCCAGGGCTATCAGCAGCTCTTTGACTATGTCATCTGGTCCAGCTGCTTTGTTTCTATTCACTTTGGCTATTGCAGATTCCACTTCAGACTTTAATATTTCCGGTCCATCCTCATCTTTGTGTATTATTGGTTGCTCTCTCTTGTCGTGGAAACAATCTTTTATATATTCTTCCCATCGCTGGAATATTTCCTCTTTCTCCAAAATGATTGTTCCATCCTTAGATTTTGTACATCCTGTTGAAGAGTAGGTTGTTTTTCCTGTCAGTTCTTTTATTTCTTTAAGCATGTCTGCTTTATTATGCCTGCTCAGTCTTTCTACTTCTGAACATTTGTCATTGAGCCATTCCTCTTTAACCTGTCTGTATTTTCTCCTTTTCCATGTCATGATATCATTTTCTGCCTCCTTTGCATCATGTTGAGAATCCCTTCAGTCATCCACTCATTTTTTTTTTTTTCTTCTGTGCTCAATTTCCTTTGGGGCAATGTTGTTTGCTGATGTCACTATCGCTTCCTTGAGTGAGTCCCATTTCGATTGTCCTTTTTCCAATTTGTTCTTCATATTTGATTTTCACACTGTTAGTGTCTTTCTGTAGGTTGAGGTCATTCACGAGCGTGTTGTATTTCAGTTTTGGTGCTGCACTAGGTTTCTTCAATCTCCGAAGTTTCACCTTTAGTTTGCAGAGGACTGGGATGTGGTCACTTTCACAGTCGGTGCCTGGATAGGCTTTGCATTGAACCACTGCGTTTCTGAATCTTCTGTTTATGGTTATGTAGTCTTTGTGGTTTTTCGTGTTGCCTCCTGGGCTTCTCCATCTCCATAGACGTTGTGGGTGCTCTTGAAACCAGGTGTTAGTTATTACCTGGTCATTTGCTATACACCATTAGACTCATTTTTCTCCTCATTCATTGCAGATTCCTAATCCAAAGTTGCCAGTTGTCATACCTTCCCTCTCCTTGCCTACTTTGACATTCAAATCTCCCATGATGATTCTAATTTCTTGGCTTTTACATTAAGACTTAGCATTGTTGGTGCATAGACAATTACAATTGCTATGTTGAACGGTCTCCCTTTCAGTTTGACCAGAACTTTTCAGAAAACTGACAGTATCTCAGAATGCATTTCTTTGTCCAGTATTAAGCCGACTCCTTTTTTGTTATTTTTACCTCCTGCGTATATTAACCTCTGGTTGTCACTGCTGAAGTCTCTATTGTTTGGCCATCTGCTTTTGCATATTCCCAGAACATTGATGTTCATTCTCTAGTTGTCCACAGTTGTTGTGTTCTGACATTCCATGTCCCCAAAGTAATTTTTTCTTTGTTGTGCACAGTCGCAGGGTAACAGTCCAGAGAAATCCTGTTGCTCATGTCTTTCCTTCCCAGACAAGGGACACATTTTGGGAAAAAGTGTTCCCTTTACACTGTTGGTGCTAACAGTTGTCAGGTGACACCTACTGCCCATGTCAATCCTTACCGGGTGAGGAGTTTCTTCCTTTAGAAGCAACCCCCTTCATGTGTTATGCAATTACACTATAACATTATCTAATTATATAAGCTTTTACTTGCTTTTTAAAATATATATTAAGTACATTAGTCTTAAGAAAAAAAATTTTTTTCATTGTTTCAATGAAAAATGAGTTTTTACAACAATTGTTTTAATTTTTTTTCTCTTTTAATTATAATTTTTAAAGTTTAAAAAAAATATCTTTTAAATTCTTCAAAGACTGGTCATGGTTAGGTTAAGATTATATTTACTAAATAAAAAGCTTAATATAAATCTTCAAGCCAAAAGATACACACACACACACTATATATATATATATATATATATATATATATAGTGTGTGTGTGTGTGAAATGAAAAGATAATGTGTTTCATGGTTTTTCTATTACAGGAAAAAAATTTGAACAATTAGGTCAATTCTGATCAACAATACCTAGCTTATCACATCTACTTATCATCAATCACTTTGTATGTCCATGACTAGGAAATACTTTTATTCTAAATTTTATGCTATAAACAAATAATGCCTGTGTAAATCAGATTAATTTTACTTGAAATTTGCTATTTTTTTTCCAAAAATACATCACAGATGTATATTTTATTTTTGAAAGAATTTTGTCTACAAACTAGTCAAAATGAACGCAAAAAGTGAATTTTGAAAACTCTACAAATTTGTAATTCCACTCAATATAATTTTTATTTGAAATACACCAGAATATTTTAAATCCTTTGAACTTTCAATTAAAGGTAAAAATGAAACCTTCAAAACAACTTGTTTTCAAAAATTCACTTTTTAGGTACCTCTACTCATTTCTGATAACTATTTCCAAGTAACTGCTACTCTATTGAGTTAGAAAAATCTTTTTTCTTTCTGAAAAATGGCTAGTGATATTTTAGTATTATAAATGAAATATTTTGTCAATTTGTATGTGGGATGTGTGTTGTGGTCTAATAGAAATCAGAATTTCTTACGATATTAAATAGATTAAGAATGTATGTGTTGTGGTTTAATGAATATTGGCTTTGAATGAGAAATTGGAGAGCCAAGTTTGAATTTCATTTGAATCTGTTGCATTTGCTGACATGCAAATACCCTTTGGAAAGGTGTCATTCCATTTCTTCTCCTTTCAGCTACAGAAGCCAGTCTCTCACAGAGAAAATCTTTTGTCCAGTCAGTCAAATTTCTTTTAAGACATGATCGCCCAAGCTTGTATCATGTATGGCAATTAACTGACTGAATATTGTTGAGGATTAATAAAACAAACAAGCACATTTTCAATAAATTAAATTTGGCTAAGTTTCTCAAAAGCAAATACTCATGATCAACTTTATTTTGCATAATCTGTATTTCTAACAAATTAAAAATTTGAATTTTTACCATGGTTCTTATAGTAAAATGTAGCATTTT
Source organism: Ascarosepion bandense (assembly GCA_037127315.1). Classification (NCBI taxonomy): domain Eukaryota; kingdom Metazoa; phylum Mollusca; class Cephalopoda; order Sepiida; family Sepiidae; genus Ascarosepion; species Ascarosepion bandense. The sequence goes on along the minus strand of JBBBDQ010000124.1, from coordinate 2,493,802 downwards.
AATTTAAAGAAATAATTTATTAATCCAGTGTTACAAGTTCTGTCGAAGAAAATTTGAAACTTCATTTTAAAGACTTTCTTTAAATTATTTTTACCTAACAAAACTTATTTTAAAATATTATTTTTTTGTGTGTAAAGTTTAATTCAATATTTTTCTGATATTATGAATGACAAATATATTGATAAAACTTTATTTCTGAGGAGTAATTTTTCTTTCTCAAAGGTAATTTAAAATGAAAGTATGTTAAATTTGCTTCTCTTTTAATCATAAAAAAAACACACATATGATTTTTCATTTGTAGTATAAAATTTTAACATTATGAAGGTAAATGAAATAATTCAATACATCCAATATTTCTTTGGATATTGTAAAACATTAACCCTGCTGCTAAACCAGACTTTTTTTCCTTCTACAATAAGAAAAAAGTATCTTTACTAAATAAGTTAGTATATCAGTAGTTTATAAGAAAAAAGTATCTTTACTAAATAAGTTAGTATATCAGTAGTTTATTTGTAAACCAAAAGATAAAAATGTCACTTTTGTATTAGGACTATTTTAGAATGAAAATTAATTTTGAGATCAAAATACATCACATTTTTCACCCTTGTTAACAAGATAGTGTAGAATTCAAATCTCTGACAAATCATTGAAGTTTCTTTAATAGAGAAAAAAAAAATTCCAAGATAAAGAAAAGAATTAAGAATTTGTTTATTTGTTCGTTTCTTTTTTTGCTGTGGACAGCTTAAGAAATTCAGAGAACTTTTGTAATACCCAAATAAAAATCCTTGCTATCAATGGGATTATGTTTGATATAGGCCTCCAGTTCAGGCTGAGAGTTGCACTATAATATCTTATAAAATTTAAGTTTGTTTTAAATACTTAAAGATTATTCACATTAAGGTATATTCAGGTGTTGAAATATAAATAATATAAAAAAAAAAAAAATACTAACCTTTCACAAAGAATGTCTCCAGTAATCTTGGAGCAGCATTTGGAATTACTTCTTTTTCCAAATTTAAGTACCGGCCCACAGCAATTGGTGTTTTTCTGAAGCCAAGAATTCTGGAAGAATAAAAAAAATTGAAGGCTTAACTGAGTGAATATAAACTAAAAATTAAATTCATACTAATGGTAGGTGAGAAAGTAAAAACATTCAAAATGACTTCAGCAGATGAAAGGAATACTTTGAAAATTTGAAAAAAAAATGTTTTTAAAGTGTAATATATATATATATATATATATATATACATACACACATACAAATATTTGCAACATTCAAAACATTAATTTAAAACAGTGCTCAGTATAGAAATAGTAATGAATATTTACTATAAATTTCACTTTTGAACAGTAGATTGTAGTTTGGACATTTTGTTTTGACCTTGAAAGAACACTGTCTCACCAGGTAGTTAATAATGATGGTTATAAAGTTTGTTATTGAAATGAAAATTCACTTCTTTTCAATATTGGTAGAAAGAAACAAGAGGAAATAGCCAATAAAAAATGGCTCAGAGAGAAATAGACCCCCAAAATTAGTTAAAATTCAAATATGTTCATATACAGATACTGGTCATGTGATGTCTTGTCTTAAAGAGAAAAACATGGGAGGAGGGGGTATTTTTAAATATATATCTTCTTTATTTGTAAATGAGTTTTTATGCCACCTAGGTTTCCCTGTGGTGTCTTCATATGCCACCTAGGTTTCTGTCTGGTGTCTTCTTGCCTTTGGGTTTCTACCATGCGGTGTCTTCACCTTTTCTACATTGTGGTTTCCACCATCTTGGTGTCTTCATATGCCACCTAGGTTTCTACCATGCGGTGTCTTCATATGCCCCATTTCTAGGTTTCTACCCTTGCGGTGTCTTCCATATGCCACCTAGGTTTCCACCGCCACGGTGTCTTCATATGCCACCTGAAGGGTTTTCTACCATGCGGTGTCTTCATATGCCACCTAGGTTTCTACCATGCGGTGTCTTCATATGCCACCTAGGTTTCTACCATCAGGGGTGTCTTCACATGCCACCTAGGTTTCTACCATGCGGTGTCTTCATATGCCACCTAGGTTTCTACCATGCGGTGTCTTCATATGCCACCTAGGTTTCTACCATGCGGTGTCTTCATATGCCACCTAGGTTTCTACCATGCGATGTCTTCTGCCACCTGGTTCTGCCATGGTGTCTTCATATGCCACCTAGGTTTCTACCATGTGCAGTGTCTTCATATGCCACCTATAGGTTTCTACCATGCGGTGTCTTCATATGCCACCTAGGTTTCTACCATGCGGTGTCTTCATATGCCACCTAGGTTTCTACCATGCGGTGTCTTCATATGCCACCTGAGTTTCTGTACGTGCTCCTTATGTCCCTAGGTTTCTACGCACGGTGTCTCTCTCTCTCTAAGGTTTCTACCATGCGCCGGTGTCTTCATATGCCACTAAGTTTCTGTACGGGTGTCTTCATATGCCACCCTAGGTTCTGGTGTCTTACCCATATACCACCTGGTTTCTGTCTGGGTGTCTTCATATACCTAGGTTTCTACCATGCGTGTCTTCATATGCCACCCTGGGTTTCTACCATGCGGTGTCTTCATATGCCACCTATGTGGGTTTCTACCATGCGGTGTCTTCATATGCCACCTAGGTTTCTACCATGCGGTGTCTTCATATGCCACCCAGGTTTCTGTCTGCAGGTGTCTTCATGTGCCACCTCCCAGGTTTCCACCATGCGGTGTCTTCATATGCCACCTAGGTTTCCACCATGAGGGTGTCCTTCATATGCCACCCTACCCAGTTTCTGCTCAGGTGTCTTCATATGCCACTAGGTTCACCATGTGAGCCTGGCACATATGCCACCCCCAGTTCCTACTGTGCGGGTGTCTTCTGTACACACAGGTTTCTACCATGCGGTGTCTTCATATGCCACCTAGGTTTCTACCATGCGGTGTCTTCATATGCCACCTGAGGTTCACATGCGGTGTCTTCATATGCCACCTGGGTTTCTACCATGCACGTTGGCACACACCATGTGCACCTGGGTTTCTACCATCATGAGTGTCTTCATATGTACCACCTAGGTTTCTACCATGCGGTGTCTTCCGCCTTCCTGCACCTAGGTTTCTACCATGCGGTGTCTTCCATATACCTGGTTTCTGCATGGTGTCTTCATATGCCTGCCCCTGGGGTTTTCACAATAGTTATCTTCATCTTTTAGTTTCTACCAACTACGGTGTCTTCATGTACCACCCTGGAGGTTTCCCCATGCGGTGTCTTCAAGGTAATTGGAATAACTGATTTACCACTTTTTTTTTTTCCTATTTTAAAATGTGTTCATGTAACCGAGAATTTCTGAACATGCAATTCTTAAAATTACAAGAAATTGTTTTCATCCATGGTTGTATGAACCTAATAGGTATTTTATGATATGGTTTCACTTAGTCATAATTTCTGTTCTTTCATTCAATAATTCATTTTTGTTTGGGAATAACATAATCGCTAACTTTTCTTCATGGCAGTCTACATATTTTGCCACCGTTGTAAGGTTTGGCTGTTTTCACTATGCTCCACATTATGTCTGGGTCTTTTCCATATTTCAATTTCCATACATGGCTAGCCAATTTTGTAGAATTTTTTATATATATACCAAATCATGGGTGGGGGTAAATGTTGATTTGTTTGTGAAAAATACACAACATTTTCAACCATGGACATCTTCTCTTGTACAGAGCACTTATTTCAGCAACTTATGACCCACATGTGTGCATATATATATATATATAAGTACAGCATGCATTCTCTCTTTTTATTAAGTTTAACAGGACATAAACTCTTCTGGTGATGAGAATTTTGATACAGAATAAGCAATCATTTTATGTCTTGTTTCTTTTTCAATGACTGATAATTTAGTAGTGTATTTGGGTAGCAATACTACTAACAATTCTTTTAATGTGTATTTCAGCAGCAAGAATCTGTTTTAAATAATATGGACAACTTTTGTCTATCAATATTACTCAATCTTTCATATTTCCAAATAATTTGAATTGACCTGAATTTTGGCAAATTTATCAATGACTGAAAACTTATTTAGAAATTTGAATAAATTACACTTCTAGTGATGTCAGTCAGTTAAGTGGCATACGTGATACACGCTTGGGCGATCATGTCTTGAAAGAGACATAACTGACAATTATCCTGCAGTAGGTTGCTATTGCTTTCTGCAGTAGACTGGTTGCCAGCCAAGGCTATAGAACCCAATCTGTCCTGTTATTTAACCCATAACTGGAGGGAAGAGACAGATTAATACCTTTCCCAAGGGTATTTGCATAATTCAGCTGGAATCCGAACTCGGCTCCCCGATTCCTTGTTCTGAGTCAATACTAGTGATGTAGAAACATTAAAATATACCCAATTATTTGTAATGTCTGTGAACAGAAACCTGATGATATGATGCAATTCTAATTTCAGATTAAATAAATAAAAAAAAAAAATTCCCCAACTGACCTGCTTAAATGAAAGGCTGCTATTTCTCCATTGTGTCGATCCTGTCCAGCATAGGGTTGACCAGCAATCACTTGATCTCTCTCAAACCTACAACACAGAAAGAAAGCAAATTGAGCACAGACTATATTCATTTTTTTTTTTTTTTAAATCCCTCCTTGTTTGGGCCCGAAAATCTTCACTACCTCCTTGTACATTATTTACATAAAGACTCTTTGTGACAACAGCAACTGTACGGACAATAAAGATGGTTATTGAACAAGTACAAAATTTGAAATAAAGTGTGACACTAAAATCCAGAGGTGGATTTGGATAACAAAAGATGCATCCCAAGAAATAACCAAGGAATTCAGATCATACTGAAAAACATGATTCCCTAAAGAATGGTGAGAATATCATGGACTGAATATGTGAGCATAAGTTTTAGAGAAAATGGAAACACAATTTCTACATAATGAGGACAGAGCTTTGAAAATCTGATACTCACAGGACATAGTGAAGACAAAAGGGACAGAAAAAAAAACAATACATAACATACTTAGTGAGCTTGAGTAAATGGATGACAGAACAGCATTTAGGAGAAATAACAAAAAGACATTTTTCTTTATAGAACTACAAAGGTGGTCATGGCTCTCCACAATATCCTGTTCTATGTCCTGAAGAGACACATCGCATAATAGAAGCCTTCATCAGGTGTATGCCAATTTGATTATTGTATAGAGAATCAAACAGAATTTAATCTACATTTTACAGGCCTATACTAGAAGAGAAATTTTATTCTTTAACTACAGATCAAGTAATAGAAAGCTAACTCCCAAAATTACAGAAAATAAATAAATACATGTCAGCTGATAAAAATCATTGTTCTTGTAGAGCAAAATATTGCTCTATATTCAAATGCTGATAACTGAAATTTTTTAGGATGGATAAGCAATCTAAAAGATAATCTAAAATGCTCTTTTAAAATTTGTATTGATTCAAAGAAAATTGAAAGATCTGAAACAAAGGTGTAAAAAAAAAAAAAAAAAAAATAAATGCAAGAAGGAAAGACTAATGATACTAGGTCTTGGAGAAAATGAGCCTCTTCATCTCATCTATTGAACAGGTGAAGAGGCTCATCCCTTGTTCCCTGTTTAGGATGTGGTTTCCGGCTTTCTCTTTTACAATTTTTTTCACTCCTATGTAGCCCCCTGCACATCAGTGGCATTACTGCCTTGCTCGGGGTGATACGATAAAAAAAAAAGTGACTACAAAAAAAAAAAAATAACTACCATAAATTGTGGTGTACAAGTCAAGTTTTCAAACCTAAAAAAATTTCTTTGGATCACTGGTAGCCTAATGTATGTTATGGGGTCAAGCTATATGGTAACTACAGGCCTAGCTCAAAATTTTGAGTTAAAGTTGTTGAGGTCGACTTTGATGCCGCAATTTACAGTATCTGGGCAGGGTAGTAGAGGATGGAAAATGTGACACAGAAATCCAAAGGTATCTTCCAGAAACTAAGCAAAGTATGCTAAACTGTTAAGTAATGTCTAATCACTTATCTCTTCACAGATAAATAAGATACCTGAACAATGTCTAAGGGAACTAAAAGCATAACAGACTTAAGATACATTTTCTTTATTAAGATACACAGGCTGGTAGACAAATTTACACTGTTAAAAAAAAACTAATATGTCTACTCAAACACACATCTTCACAGCATATAACACTTAAAATTATAAGAAATAATGTCGGGTTATAAATAAAATCCATTACATCCTTAGAAATAAATGCATAAAATGGGAAATAAGTTTTCATGTGATGCATTTTGTCTTTTACAAATTCATAGGAATAAAGTGATATTTGCATTGATGTTATAATACCTGTATATGAAGGACAGGCAAAATCACTAAGAAATGTAAAGTTAAATATATTTTAGGTATATAGTTAAGCAAATTTAGTTTTTTTTTTTTCGTAAATATTTGCATTGTGATAATAAAAGAATAAAAACTGATTTGTAAATTTACTGTGAATAATCTAGCAGTGAAACCACTTTCTATGCATTTTGTAAATGTTTTTAGTTATTTTTAACAAATTTTTTCCATGTTAGTTATTTCCCTTTGCACTATTGACTGCCTTTCTCATAAGAAAGGCGGACTGTTCCAAGATTATTGCAAACTATAGACAAAATGAAAAGAGATTTTTATTCATATTTCCCCTTGCACTATTGACTGCCTTTCTCATAAGGTGGACTGTTCCAAAATAGTGTTTTTTTTTTTGTTTTTGTTTTTTTTTAATCATATCACCTCGAGCAAGGCAGTAACGCCACTGATGTGCAGGGGGCTATATGAGAGTGAAAAGATTAGAAAAGAGAAAGCCGGAAACCGCATCCTAAACAGGGAACAAGGGATGAGCCTCTTCACCTGTTCAATAGTTTAGTCTATCTACTCTTATTGGTGACTTGCTAAGTTTTAACTTAAAGTCCAGTCAAAGAAATTTCTGCTAAAAAACAAAACCAATCCTTCAATTAGGCATGAAAAGTTTAAAATTAAGCAAAAATTAGGAAAAAAAAAAATGAACAAAAAAAAATGGCTTACTTTTAACAATATTCAAGACAGTTGATTCCATACCAAAACACACATTGGTTCTGCCAGTGAGTTGAAAAAAAATAATTTAACTTTTTGGCCAGAGAAAACTGGACATGGGAGGGTTAATTAGTCAGTGTGACCTATACACCAAGGTAACTAAACTAAAATACAGCTGGCCAACAGAAGAAAGAGACTGACTGACTAGGGAAAAAGACAAAGAATCCACCAGTTTTTCTTAATCATTTCACCCCAAGCAAGGCAATGAAACTACTGAAACACTGACTGTGAAAAAGAGAATAAAAGAACAAACTACAAAACTTTCACAACTTCTGCTCCGATGAACTTAGCTCACTAGTGTCTCCTATATATAAATTTACTCGAGCAACAAGATTAGTAACTAGGTCCCACCCTTTTACTGTGAAACCAATAAATTGTAAACACAAATTCTATTTCAGCATCTTCTTTTCTCACACTTCCCGCCTGTGAAATTTTCTTCCATATACTTGCTTTTCCAACAGCTACAAGCTCCAAGAATTTAAATGTAAAGTCAATAGTCATCTCCTATCTCACTAACCTGCATCCTCTCTCTCATGCTCTCTTCTCCGTCCACTCCACTCTCATCAGTATTCTCATCCTTCTCTTACCCACTTCCTGACACCCTCTATAATCTGTCACTCTTTTTCATAACTTTCCTCCTATGTAATCCCGTGCAAAACAGTGATAGTAAAATGCCTTGCTTGGGGTAACATGATTATTTAAAAAAAAAAAAAAAAAAGATAACAACTGATATTGCATTTAAATTTTTGAAGCTCAAAGTAAACTAGAAAGCAAGTAAGAAAACCTATGAAAGATTCAAGTATAACAATAGTAAGCAAGAGGGAAAGGTATTTTAAACAGTGGCATTAAAAAAAAAAAAAAGCTTTCCATAATATTAATAGCTACATTTTGACAGGATCAATAAAGCAGTGTGTGTGACCAAGTGGTTAAAATTTTAGCATTCCAATCATAAAACCCAAGTTCAAATCTCACCGGGGTCAATTTATCACAGACATAACTTTTTCATAATATCCTCCTTGAGAGATGATACCAATATACAATACTTTTGGGAAGTACCTAAATATTAGTTCATTGACCCAAGACTTGTGAATTAAATCTGGAGTCCATTAACGTACAAAGTTCACTGCAAAAAGATGGTGGAGTGAGAAGGATAAATATCTACAATCAACCCCAAAACCTGAGCTGCAGGGAAGAAACCTTTAAGAATAAAGTTGATAAACATAAATGGAAATATAAAATGAGATTGAGGTTGTATACAAGTGCTCAATATTGACATTCCACACTACTTCAAATAAAAGGTTAGAAAGGAAATTCCAATCAATACTGCAAACACTAACAATAACTGAACTCGAGAAATCACTTCTGAAAAACTTTTTTTCCAAATATTTCCTTGAAGGGAAATGTTTAATATTACAAATTTAAAAGAATATATATATAAACCCAGGCAAAGACGACCCAAGCTTTTACGATTTTGGATGTTCAGTACAGTAAATATTGTAGAGCATAATATATTCATATAATTAAATGTTATACAATTAAAATTAAAAATACATTGTTTCGAGATTTCTATTTCATCATCAGTCAATGTATTTTTAATTTTAATTGTATAACAAATTTAATTATATGATTATATTATGCTCTACAATATTTATTGTACTGAGCACCCAAAATCATAAAACCTTAGGTCCTCTTTGCTTATATATTTCTTTTATCTCAAAAGAAAATAATAATGATTAGTTTTAAATCAGTGATTTGCAAAGTGAGCACCACTGCCCCTATGTGTAATAGAAAGATCCAGGGAAGGGATGAGAAAAAATTTGGCAGCCAGAAGGTGGTATTAGCTCGTCTGAACTATAACATACACCATACACACATTGTACCTGAATTGTCTTCTGTTTACAATGTATCCCATTTATATTACAAATATTATAGGAAATAATAAGATATTCATTTAACATGCAATATAACCACCAAAATCCAGTCAAATGTTGTCTGTATATTTGGTCAGCTGTCAAAATTCTTACTGATTGTTTTCAAATTCATGAACAAGCAAGCAAATCTCATCAACAGTTTATCAAATTTCATTCCAGTATGAGCCCACTTTAATTACCCCAACACCATCTTTCATTTTGTGAATTGAATATTGGAAGCAACTTTGTTTCAAGAAGCTCTTCTGGTGATCTTACCTTACTTTGATTGTTACTGATTTTTTCATTGTAGCATTTGTTGCAATTGGCATGACTTTTGCATAGAACTTATATTTTGTATTACACATTAAACCAGGGCCACAGAAAACAAGTGTAGGCAATATAGTGATCCATATCTTACATATGGATCTGTACCAGCTTCAAATAACCAACTTTGTGAAAGTCTTCTAAATTGAGGCTATAGAATCTTCTAGGCTTTGTGAACATTTCAAGTTTAGAATTTCAATCATTATTCTTATATCATCTGGAAATCATCTGGGTTTGCCTGGGTTTATATATATATATATATATATATATATATCTATAATTTCAGTAAATGTCATAACATCAGAGAATGAGTGGTCAGACATTTGAAACTGCAAATAAATCTATTTCAAATGTGGTCAGTATAGGATTACTTGAATTTTTTTTTTTTTTTTTTTTAATCATATCACCCCAAGCAAGGCGGTAACGCCACTGATGCGCAGGGGGCTACGTAAGGGTAAAAAGAATGGAAAAGAGAAGGCCGGAAACCACATCCTAAACAGGAAACAAGGGATGAGCCTTTTCACCTGTTCAATAGATGTGGGTGGAGTGTGAACCGGGCGATAGTTTAGTCTATCTACTCCAATTGAAAAAAAAAATAATAAAGGAAAAGAGTGAAAAGATTGGAAAAGAGAAAACCGGAAACCGCATCCTAAACAGGAAACAAGGGATGAGCCTCTTCACCTGTTCAATAGATGTGGGTGGAGTGTGAAATGCAATTAAATAATCAAATTGTCAAGCCTATTCCTCATAAACATATGACAAATATTTAAGAATTTTTGAGTTCCAAGACAGAGGAATTCCTAACTAATTAATGTCTTGCTGATAGATCCTCACAGAAACATTTCACATTCACCATGATGGAATTTAGCAAAATATTGACTGGGAGCCATGGTCAATATTCTAGCCATAATGTCAAGAAGCCAGACATATAATGACAGGCAAATATTTTATGGCTTCAAGAGATTTATAAAATTCACTTGATAAGTCACTTAACTGAATATAAAGGCTCAGATAACATGCTACTAACTAGTGGATATGCAAGTTGATTATGCATATGTTACTGTCATCTTGACATGGTGTAATGATTAGTGAGCTTTTTTTTTTTTTAATCATTTCACCCCAAGCAAGACATTCCACTGCCACTATTGCACATGGGGCTACATAGGGGAAGGTAAAGAGAAGGAGTGGTTAGATATAGGAAATGTTAGAAGGAAGGTGATAGATGGGTTAGGATACCGAGGATGAGGTTAGGGTAGATGGGAAGAGTGTTTGAAAGAATGGGAGCGAATTAGTGTGCTAGGAGGTGTCTATTGACCTTACATTTAAACTCCTGGAGATTGTAGCCGTCAGGGAAGCAATCATGTGGAAGGGAATAGAATCATTACAAATGTATAGTGAGTTCAATTCTCAGTGAGTGCTCCATACTTTCAGCCTTGTGCCACATTTAAGCTGCACTTAGAAAATCCCCTGTCATCAAATTATTGTGACTTAAATCCTGAGATCAGGTGGGTTTTGCATGTTATTTAAAGCTAGAAAATATTTTTACACAGAATTAAGAGAGGGTCCTTGAATATGATTTACTGATACAAATCCTATAAACTGACCCATAGCTTTGGAGAGAAGAGGCACATTTATAACTTTTTCATGTGTATTTGCGTTTCCAATTTACAATACTAAGTTGGTATCCATTATCCCACCCACATGTCCAACCATACAGCACCTGGAATTCCCAAGTATTCACCCATCTAAGTATTGACCAAGCTTGACATTTCTTAACTTTAGTGAGCTTTTTTTTTTTAGAACCGGTGTTTCAACATGACATATAGCCATAAGCCGGATCAAGTAGTGAAGCATCAGTTCAACAGAAATGAACAATAACCGTCATCTGAGAGAGAAAAAAAATAACACAATATTCAACAGATGTCTCGTATCAGTCAATCGAGGGACAACTGATGTATGACCAAAAGGTACTATAAAATGTTGTGCTGTAATAACATGTATATCAACAAAGATGAGAACAATAGTTTGAAATGAGCAATTATCAATATTCTTGTATCATCTCAGAAATGAAATACAATAATTTGTTTCCTACTGGTGAATGAACTAAGAAAGTCTGATTAAAATCTAGTCAATTTCCCACTGCAATAATGTAGCTTCCCTGTGCCTTTTTTCCTCTCTGGTACCTATACTTTATGTATGTAAGTGCCGTATTAGATTGGCAGCAAACTTTCATCATCTTATGGTTACATCTAGCCATTTCAACTGTAAGTTTTATGCTAAGTTTCTTCTATTAGACCTTTCACTTGCAGAACTTGCTTCTGACTTCCCAGTCAACTTTGATCTTTAAAAATATAAATGCAATATCAATGTTTATCTTGTTGTTTTAATTTTTTTCTCTATCCTTAACAGTATTTTTGTTTTGCTTATATTCTGTAACACTCAGCAACCCCTTGCATCTTAGTGGCTTTATTACCTTGCTTGAGGTTAAAAAATTTTTTTTTAAATTAATGTCATTCAAAGATTTTCAGAAGTTTGTGTCAGTTCACTTTGCAAATAAATATTAAAACAGTAACAAAGAGCTGCACAAATATCAAGACACATTCCTGCTCAACATCTTAGAGATTTCAGTGAGAAAAATGACACTTAATATCATGTGAATATAACAGAGACTCCTAGAGCATTTATCTTTTCCTTTTTCAACATCGTCTTCAATGATTGCCTTACATACATTGAATTAATAATGGTTGTATGCCAAAAAACATACAGTGAGCTGGCCACGGCACACTGTCTAGTAGGTTGCCCAATATTGTTTCAAGCAGGTTTGAAAGAGGGACCTAAAACTCACAGATATTGACTCTGGTAGCTGGAGCAGCTGGCAGACATTTACTGTCAAGGAGAAGAGATCAGAAGGCAACTCTGGAAGCAGTGAGTAATCTCAGATCTCCATTCCAGCATCAACTGCCACACATGTAGAAGACAGTGTCATGCAAAGACTGGACACTTAAACCATTCCAAACACTGCTCACAAAAGAACTAAGTTTTTGATTAAACAGAGCAGTACTGTTATCTCACAAGATTAATGGACGCCTACTAGATAATATTTCAGATATCTTGTAAATCTCATAGACTGCAAAAAATTCACACTGGTACTGTGTGAATATTTCATAAATTGTAACAGCATTTAGATTAGATATAGTGTAAATCTTAATGAATTCAGCAACAATATAGGTGCCAGACATTTTGTGTTTATGGAAGAATTAACAAGAAGAACATGTCTGACATTTTGTCACTTTGGAGATAAACACATGAACAATATCTTGGTTAGCCTATTTTTTTATTCTTCAGTTTGAATTCTTATAAACCATAAAGAGATAGGTTTTAGTTACACTTGAGACAGGCACGTTTGGCTCCATCAGGATTTCCATTATCCATGTCTAATTGTGCCTTTATTGATTTCTAACAAACTACAGAAAGATTTACAGATATTTTCTAATCTGACAATCAAAGAAAGATTCTTGTTTTATTAACAATACAACGAGACAACAGAAGGGAAAGAAAAAAATGAATAGTTTTGGAGTCTAAATACAACTACCTAGACTTTCCACTTAACAGGAACACTTATGTTTAGGTACATAAACAGCATCAAGGGTCATGTGATGTAGATATTACAGGAGATAAAGAGTCTGCAATTTCATCTAAAATAACTAGTCAGTGCTATCTGCTGCAATAGAAAATTATTTTTAATCTAAACAAAGTACACAAGCTGATAGGCAAAATACTGTTTTAAATAAATAGAGCATCTACTCAAATACACTTACACACAAATACCCCTTGAGAAAGGTATTAATCCGTCACTTTTTCTTCATCTATGGGTTAAATAGCAGAACAAATGGGGTTTTATAGCCTGGATTGGAAGCAAGTCTACAGCAGAAAGTAATGGCAACCTACTGTGAGAAAAATCTTCTGCCCAATCAGTCATGGCTCAAGAGAGACATGATCACTTAATCATGTACGACACTTGACTGACTCAAATATAGATATCCACTAAAAATAATGTTTGAAGTTGTTTTTTGTTTTAATCATTTCACCCAAATCCATTAGTGCATAGGAGAGAACAGTGAGAGACTGAGTATAGTGGGTGTTAAGGAAAGGATAAAAGATGAACGGTATTCAAGAAGATAGATGGCAACTGACATTGCATTTAAATTTTTGGAGACTGTAGCTATCAAGAAAGCAAGTAAATTGAAGAGTTCTACAAACAGGGAGTGTGAAAAAAAACTGTTGGAGTAGAAGTAGGAGTTACATTTAACTATTTCAATGATAAAAGGGTGGGACCTAGATGCCAATCTAGTAGCACATGTAAATTCATGCAGTCAGGATGCTAGGGAGAAAAACTTGTCAGAGCAGTTGCCATGAAAATATTTGGAGGCAAACCATGTCATGTCAATGAGAAAGTGACTAAAGTAAAGATGCCAAAACAGGATCCATTAAATTGCAGATCTTCCTTTGAATTTTGTCGAGAACCTCGAGATGAATAACAGAAGTACCCGATCAGATATGCTAACAGTATTCAATGCACAAACAAATGGAAGATTCATAAATATGCAAAATGGATTCTGACAAGAAAAACTTTCTGGCCCAACATGGTGACCCACCCTTCCTAGCGGTAGATGCAGCTATAGATCTGATATAGTCATTCAACGTTCGGATGAAAAAGTTAAGCGAAGGAGGGACAGTGTGTTGCTCTCCAGGAGACTTGCATCAGGCATAATGATGGTGAGCAGGAAAGTTTCTCAATGGTGGTTAAAAGAACAGTTTTGTTTTGAAGGCATTAAAGTTTACAAGCCATTTCTTGCCCTCGTTAACCACTGATTGGAGGTCCATTTCAAAAGAAGCAGCCAGGTTTATTTTGTCAGCCTTGGCAGTCAATCAGTTAAGTGCCATACGTGATACACACTTGGGCGATCATGTCTCGAAAGAAACATGACTGACTGGGCAGAAGATTATCCCGCAGTAGATTGCCATTGCTTTCTGCGATAGACTGGTTGCCGACCAAGGCTATAGAACCCAGTCTGTCCTGTTATTTAACCCATAACTGGAAGGAATAGACAGATTCATACCTGTCCCACGGGTATTTGCGCGTAAGTGAATGCAATGAATTCAGCTGGAATTCGAACTCGGCTCCCTGATTTCTCGTTCCGAGCCAATATCCAATGCACCACAACGCACATCCTTGCCAGTTTTCCTATAAAAACAGGAATAAATGGATCTGTCATCTGTATAGATGCCGAAAAATGATAATCCATAAAAAATAGTTTTATGTTTCAGATATGAAATTGAGCAGAAGTGCATTTTAAATAAAGAACATCCTGGTGCCATCTCTATACGAATTTACTCGAGTTACTAGACTGGCAGCTAGTAAAGCTCATCAAAGCAGAAGCAGTAAAAATATTTGTAAAAAAGACAGAGGAAAGAAACATCCAATTAATGAGAAATTCACTGAAGTTGAGCTGCTAAATCAGGATTGATTACATTGCAGATCCTCCTTTGGATTTGTCAAGAACTCAGCAGATGAACAGCAAGAACACCCGACCAGATATAGCAACAGTATTCAATGCACAGACGAATGGCAAATTTGTATATGTGCAAGATAGATTCTGACGAGAAAAACTTCCTAGCCCGACACAGTGACACAACCATCCTAGCGGTAGATATAGCTATTGATTCAATGTAGCTGTTCCACTTGAGTTTGGCTGAGAGAGTGAGGCTGAGGAGGTAGAGTGTATTGCTTTCTGGGAGACCAACATAATCTATACTGATGGAAATTAGGAGACTTTGTCTATAGTGGTTAAGAGAGCAACTTCGTTTTGGAAACATTGTGTTATCAAAGGTAGAGTAAAGCTTAAAACAAGAAATAAAACCCTCATTAATACTTCTAAACAAGGTTTTATTGTTTCATGGTATCAATCAGCTTGTTTCAGGATCATACGTAATACACACTTGAGCAATCCTGTTTCTTTCAATCCATGACTGACTACGTAGAAAATTTTCCCCACAGTAACTTGCTATTTCTTTTTCCAGTAGACTGGTTGCCAACCAAGGCTGTAGAACCTTAGCTGAAGGTAGAAGAGATGGATTAATACTTTTGCCAAGTGCATTTGCATGTAAATGAATGCAACTGGAATTCAGTCTAAGGCTAAAACAGGCTTCAACCAAAAATATATATAAAAAGATGCAACTATATGTAAGAAACGAGTAAGACAGTATCACTAAAATACTCTGCTGCTGTTGGCTGCTACAGAAATTTGTCATCAATGTGTGGCACTGCCCTTGTAGCTGTTTAGTGAAGTAATGGCAGCTGATTCAAAAAAAAAAGTACCAAACTACAGAAAGCTAGACTAGAGTTTGGACTGTATATCTTTTGATCCGAGGCTACTTTGTGGTTGAGATAGTTGTTTATTTCCTAACAGTACCAATGATGTTTAGGCAAAAAGTCAAGATTCTGAATATTGGTTTTCAAGTTAGTCAGGCTCTCTCAGATTAAATGATTGGTGTAAAAAAAAAAAAAAAAAAACTCATCCCATCTTCATTAAGGTCAAACTAATGAAGTATACTGTATGTAACAAACCCGTTTGCAATATGAACTTGTTAAACACTGCTCAAAGACATGCACTCAGCAAGTTAAAAAAAAAAAAAAAAAATCGGTGATTTCTGTTTTCAATGAAAATTATTTTTATCACTTGTAAATCAGTCAAGTTTTCATCTGCTTTTTCTTTTCATGTGGTTCACTCATAATTGTTAATCATTGAAAAAAAATATTCAAACATTTATAGCAGTTTGTTTGGGGAGCAAATTACAAAAGCAAGAAAATGTTTTTAAAAACACTGAGCTTATAAAATTGTGCTACTTCTATCCTATAATTATATATATATATTTATTTATTTAAGCAAAAGTTTGACACCACATAATTTCTGTGTATTACCTTAAATATATAAAAACATTCTTTAAAGGATCTTTTTTTGACTAATGCTTCTTACATTAACAAAATAAAACAAATTTGCACAGTGAAATCCAAGTATTTGCAGAAAAAGTACAAAAACAAAAAGGAATCTAGTAATAAACCAAAATATGTATATTTATATAGATTATTTATCAGTATTGAAATGTAATGATATTTAGTGCCAAAATTCCCGTTTTTTTTTTTTTTTGGTTTTTTTTCAGTACTTTACTGATAGGGAGAAATTGTTGGCAAGCAGGATTTGTCATAAAGTGCTAAATATCAATGTAGAGAATTAATAGAATTAATATGGAGAGGTTTTTCACTTAAGTGTTGTTTCAGTCATGCCAACTTTGAAGTTTCATGAAGGCATAATTATATGTTCACCCTTCAAAGGTTTTACATATATATAATTATTCAGTAATTATAACATGTATATGTTATATCACTACAAAAGTAGCTATTTTGTTTCAACACTACTTGTGTCTTATCAAGTGATGAGGTTTATTTCAAGTTGAAGGGTTTTAAAAGGTTAAAAACAAGCTAAACCACCTTAATCAGGGAGGCATTGTTGCAAAGACAGTGTGGACCAATCAGAATAAAGTAACTTTTAATTTGAAGAATATGTGAGCAGACTCAAAAAACAATTTTTGGGGGCATTACTATTAATATTTGATTAAATTGAGACCAGCATTATTAATCAACTATTAGATTCACTTTATTTTTATTGCGAATTTTAAATTCTAAGTTTAACAAATTATTACATTTAGAAAGTTACTCACATATTAAACGAGGAAAAGACATGAATGCACACATATAAACCTACAAACATCCACACATGGACAAATAGACGAGTATGTATGTGTGTGTGTGTATATATATATATATATATATATAAAAATTCTGTTAACAACCAGCCCTGCCAAGAGTAACAGAATAAAAAATTCTTTTTCTGTCTTCAGAGACAGTTGATGTAACTTTATATACACTGCCTCCAAGATTCACAGGTGTTTGACTGACCATGCTCTGCATAAAAAGGTCAATGCCGTATCTGTGTACTTGATAGTACATCCTGGCTTATTTATCAAATGCTTCTCAACAGCTGACTCACACTGCTTGAATCAAGCATGTGCTGCTGTTTGCAACACCTCGTCTAATATTAGCAGATACATGTCGAATCTGTATCTCAAGGTGTTTACTGATTTGCCCAACATAGTCAGCCTCATAGTGACATTTAAATTTATAAAGAACAAAATTACTTTGAAAGTAGAGAAAACTATCCTTAGAGAGCACAAGAACTGTGTCAAAGAAAATACATAGCTTAACAGCATTGGAAAACATGTTACATATGCCAACATCCTCGATATATATATATATATATATATATATATGATATTTTCCTATCTTTCAGTAATTTGGCTAACTTTTGAAATGTGCCCTTATTGTTCTTGATATATAAAAATGTGTGTGTGTGTGTATATATATATACACACACACATATTTTTATATATCAAGAACAATAAGGATACATTTCAAAAGTATATATATATATATATATATATATACACACACACACATTTTTATATATCAAGAACAATAAAGACACATTTCAAAAGTTAACCAAATTACTGAAAGATAGGAAAATATCATTGGAAACAAACAAGAGTGCTGGACTGCTATATGATATCTGTCCTTCTGTATGCAAGTGAATGCTGGATGATCTCATCAAAGATGAAGGAGAGGCTAGAAGCAGCAGAAATGTGGTTCTACAGAAGAATGCTGAGGATACCATAGAGTGAGCCCATGAGCAATAACGAGGTTTTGGTGAGGATGCAAATTAGAAGAAAACTCATACCTCAGACGCAAAATGAGGAAAGCAGGACTGGAGAATCTAATACTCACAGGTCGAATAGAAGGAAAGAGAGACAGGGTTAGCACAAGATATATTTGATCGGCTTCAGCAGATGGATGTAGCAGGGTTTGGGAGAGATGCCAAGAGGATGTTGACCATGTCCCCCATAGTTTATGAATATAGAATACAGCACAGTACATAATCTATTAAATGAAACAATGTCAAAGATTAACTCATGAGTCACACTTTACTGAATCAGATTATATCACCAATACTCGGGGAAATATGGTTGCCTTTTATACAGGTCGCATTGAATATTTTGAGCCTTCTGATTGGTTAACCCTTCTATTGGTGAACTATAAAATGAGTCAGCTCAAGGCTAGCTCACCAGTATACAACCGTACCCACAAAAATACTCTAACAGAGGAAAGATAATAAAAGTGACAAGAGACAGGAACAAATGGAAGCCCATGATTGACTATATCCTGAAGGGACACAGCACAGGAAGAAGAAGAATGACAAAGAATTAAAAGTTTTTGTGTAACACATTTTGTCTTTTACAACTTTTACATTTCAGTTCAATGGAATCCTAAAATATAAAATGTATCATACAAAACTTGTTCCACTTTTTCATAGATTTAAAAGTTTATATACATATATACACACACTAGATGTTTTAGAGTTTGAGTTTTGTTTAATGGCATATCAACATTTCCGTGGGTCATTTAATGCCAAAAAGGTGGGCTTTTAAGGTATTTTTATTTTAATGTTCGGTTTGTTTAGTTGTCTTTCTGTTATTCATTCTGCTTTCTTTCTATTATTCTTTCGATAATTCATTCATTGAATTTTAATGGCACATCAACACCTCTGTGGGTTATTTAATGCCAAAAAGGTGGGATTTTAAGGTATTTTTTTAATGTTTGGTTGTAGTGAGAAGGTTGATTAAGTCAGATTTTGCTGAAAATTTTTTTTTTTTTTATTTTTTTTTATTTCAGAAAACCGAAGATGTATTCAAAAATGTATTGCTGGTAATAATTTTTTCCTTCAAAAATGTATTATGGCAATAATTTTTTTCTCTTTAAAAATGTAATGTTGGTAATATTTTTCCTTCAAAAATGTATATTTTTCTACAAAAGTCTATTCTTATGTATATATTTCTATAAAAGTCTATTTTTATACTTTCAGGGTCTGAGTGGACCCGGAAACAACAGCAATTAAGGGGTAGTTCCATGCTCCTCACAACCTCCCAATCAGAGGTCTTGCTGCCGGGTGCACACACTAGATGTAACAACTATTATAAGACAATGTCAGTCATTTAAGTGCCATACATGATACATGCCTGGGAAATCATGTCTCTTTTGATTCATAACTAGTCAGGCAGAGATTTTCCTGCAGTAGGTTGCCATATTTTTCTGTGGTAGACTGGTTACCAACCAAAGCTATAAGACCCAGTCTGTTCTGCCTTTGTTCTGAGACGATGTATTTTTAATTAAAAAGCAAATTTAATATATATATATATATATATATATATATATTTTCCATTTGTAAACAAGTTATAACATGACCTAAGTTTCTACCATGAGTGGTGTCTTCAGGCAATTTTCACTATATATATAAGTAAAAACCTTGTGTTTGATTTCGCCAGGATTTTTTTTGCTTCTTGTGACTCCTAGCTCTTTCTGGGTCATCGATGCAGTGAATATCGGCAACTTTCAATCCAAACTGGCTTTGTGATCAATCAAATACATTGTGGAACAGGGCCAAGTCTGAAACAAAGTGATCGACTATCGACCAGCCGCAGAGATTTTGGGCATCAATTCAAACGACCAGTGGGGGTTCACATATTGAATGAACAATAGTATAAAAAAAAATATAATTGTTTTTTTTTTATATATTTCATGCCATAAAAAAGTAGTAATGACAGTTAAATTTATCTCTGTAAATAAGTCTTCCAAAAATAAAATCGCCATCCATGAAACATTTTTTATTAAAAAAATTGGCAAACAACACCCACAAGTCCAACAAAAATGAGTTGTAATGAAGCAAGGGTTACTTAGAGCAACAAGATACAGGATGCTGTGGGGAACCATAATCGCCCAAGTCCTATATGACAGATTATTTCTACAGTAGACTTAAAAACTAAAAGAAAAAGAAATTTTCACTTGATTATTGAGAGCAAACTCTGAAATGAGAAAGTCTTTTCAAGGTAATTATTTACATTTTTTGAACTGTTGACCTCATCTTTGTTGCCGTATTCCTCAAGGACAGGTGGCTCAATGGATGAAAGCATTGGTTGAATCCAGTGACTTGACAAAAAGAGTTGTGAGTTCAGTACCTGGCTACAGCAGTGGTGAAAAAAAACTTAGAGTTGAGTTAAATGGAGATAACTGAGACTTCTAGAAATGGCAGACTTTTGGAAGAAAAACAATCTACCCCATTGATAAAGGGTTCAGTTCAAAATTCCAATAACCTGAAGATTAGAGCATACAACAGTTGAAACATTGTGAATATCACATAAAAGATGAGGACAACAGTCTGAACAATGAAAATAATTACATTATGTACGATGGAACTGGAAAAAGTAAAGTGGGAAGAAACAGGACTTCATGGCTCACTGTAATTTCTTTTGTTTTGTAACAATTAATAAATTTTATCTTTTTTTATATCCCCAAAACCTTGTTAAGTTTTCCTCTATCCTTCTTGCATTCAATATGTCCTGTGAATACCCAGTTTTCCAAGTCCTCTTTTCTCATGTGTCCTAGAAATTTCAGCTGTTTCTTTCCAATGTTAAGAATACGTATTCTTTCAGTTTTCATTTTCTTATATCATTTCAATTTTCTTTTTGTAATGGTGGCTATGAAGTCTTTAAATGGACCAATTTCTAAGTTTGATTATGTCTCATACTGCATCAGAGGCAGACTACAAAGCAGATCCATAGAATGGTTCTGTAACATCTTATTTCTAATGTTTGAATTCTTTACCCTAGTCCTGCTAAATGAGAATTGAAACCATTAAAATATTTGAAAAACAAAAGAAATATATATTTTTTTCTTTTGCAGATGCGATATATATATATATATTTGTTGTTGTTTTGCAATTTCAGCTTTATGCTGAAAGAAAAGCTGTTTCATAATTTAAATTGATTTGTGTTCAATATTTTTCTCTTTCTGATTCTGATTATTTTTTAAAATATCAATTTCAGTGCATTACTTGCTCAAATGAGAAAGCTTACAGATGATACCAAAAATGTGTTTCCTCTCTGGTAAATGACATTCAGATCTTATAAAGCAAGCAATTTAAATCCAAAATCTATGCCATAACACACACACACACACACACACACACACACACACACATATATATATATATAATTTGTAGATTTCTTTTAATTTCACTTCCTCAAGCAAGGCTATAAAACCACTAAGACACAAGGAGGGTTATTAAGGATGAAAATATAAGAAAAAGAAAAACATTAAGAGTATAATAAAAGAACTGGAATTAAGATGAAAGATAAGAATTGACATTATCTGTTCATATTTCCTCTGTCTGCCCCTTCTTTTGTCATAAATAGTATTTTATAGGATGGTAATAAAAAGCTTGGTGGCACTTACAAATATTAGCAATCACTACAATTTCATTTCTTTCATAGCTCTTAAAACATTTTGTCTTTTTGTTATCTCCCCAAAACCTTTTTCCACTATCCATTTACTCAAGCTCACCAAGTAGCTAATGGATTGTTTTCCTCTCTTCTTGCCTTCAATCTGTCCTGTGAGTATCAAAATTTCCAAACCCTCTCTCCTAATTTTGTGTCTTAGTAATTTTAAATCACTCTTCCTGATGTCAAGCATAAAAGTCCTTTTTATTTTCATTTTCTCTGAAATTTCATTTTCTGCTCACAAGTTCAGTCCATGATATTCTCAGCATCCTTCTGTTGGACCAGATTTCTTTTGCTTTAAGACTTTTCCTTATCCGTGATGAGATTGACCAGCATTAAGACTTTTCTTTATCCGTGAGAAGATTGCCCAGCATATAGGAGGATTAATATTATATAAGCGCTCAGTACACTTTTCTTGGTTTCTAACAAAGTTTTTCTGTCTCTTAATTCTTTCCTGAGCTTTCAGTAGGCTTCTGTCACTATTACATGTGCCTTTCTGTTTTTGAAGAAGAAAGAGAGAAATAAAATTAAAAAGCAAGAGAGTGCACTAGAAAATATTAATGAATTCTTTGCTCCAAAGATGTTTCTTTTTATGGGGATGGTGAGTGAATTCATAGGAGTTGTAAAATTTAAGTCTTCCCCCTGAACTACTGCATTGTGGAACAAATTTCCGAAAGAACACTTCTCTGACAAATACAATTTTGGTCTCTCTAAGTCCAGGGTCAACCAATATCTGTGCTACTCACCCTCACAATACTCTCTTACATCTTCCTTCTCCCTCCCTTACAATCTTACTCAGTAACTCTCTACCTTGAATGGCACTTGGGTCTTGTGTTGGGTGAAAAAAAAAACTACAATCAACCTCTTCAAGTCTAGGGTCAACTGCTCTCTAACATAAATATCTTTATAATAGGCACATCTTGCACCCCTCTTATATAACCTTTTAACCTTTAGCATTCTGCATTATTAATATTACTTTCATTTCTATTGCATTCTTCTTAAAGGCCTCCCAATTGTATCTTTATTGTTAATTTGTCAGTTGTTTTCTTTTGCCATAGCAGGATATGACAATCTAAACTTATTTATAAATGGAACTTTGTGTGTGTGTGTCCATTACCTATAGACTCCGAAATGGCTGAACCGATTTTCTTGAAAATTTACACAGTTGTACTATAAGTGTCTGCAAGTGTTCTTAGCTCAGTTTTGTGTTGAGGTACCCCCGATAAATATTGAAAATCGATAATCGAAAAAAATTGGGTTATAGAAGGAGTGGTCCGATTTTAATCAAATTTGATACACTCATAGACAAAGATATAAGAAACGATATTCAGAAGTTTCAAGGTTGCAGTTCTTACAATAGTGCAGAAAATTGATAAAATATATATATATATATATATATATATATATATATATAAAAGGCAAGATGTTTGTGTGTGTGTGTCTGTTTATCTGCCTGTATGTCTGTATTTTTTTTTTTTCAGCCCTTTTATTTTAGTTTTTGCTTTGGGTTTGGCTTTAAGTAGGTATAATTGAAGTTCTTAGTCTCAGCCATGATACCATTTACTCAGAGGACTTATTTAGCCTTCAAAATTCAGTTTATGACGAAAAAACTTATTTGATATTGATAACAGGAAATCAAAATTTGACTTACATCCATTCATTTTTCTTTCAGTCTATGGTTTCACTTTAACTGGAAACAACTATTGCTTTTTAGTCTTTCATGCCAACGTCCAAAGAGTCTGAGCTCCAGGACCATGGATTAGTTTTAAAGCTTTCATTGCACCCAAGCAACACTAGGCTATACTGTTAGTACAACTATAAATTCAAAAACACGATTGTTCCAGGATCTGATTTACCCTCAGTGGCAAGCTGGAACTTTATCATTACTATCATTTATTCCAATATGTAAAGATAAAACAACAAAACAGTATTTTAGACATTGATTAGCAGTTGGTTTCTAAAGGGTTATTCATTTGTACCTGTCACATTAAAAAGTGACCTCCAGTTTATTATAATTCTGTTGTTTTCTCTTTTTTCTTCTTTTTCTGAAAGAAATACCAGGATTCATTATTGGGAACCACAGTGTTGATAGTGGATGCAGAAAGGAAATTACATGAACTCTTTTTGTACAACAAATCCATTCAGGTTGTGGTTTCCAGTTTTCCTCTTCAATCTTTTCACTCTTTTTTTTATTTTTATTTTTTTTTCAATTGGAGTAGATAGTCTAAACTATCACCCGGTTCACACTCCACCCACGTCTATTGAACAGGTGAAGAGGCTTATCCCTTGTTTCCTGTTCAGGTTGTGGTTTCTGGTTTTTCTCTTTTCCAATCTTTTCACTCTTACGTAGCCCCCTGTGCATCAGTGGCGTTTTCGCCTTGCTTGGGGTGATGTGATTAAAAAAAAAAAATGAAATCACATATAGAATGATGAAAGTTAACTTCATTTAGTAAAGTAAACTTTTACTTTGAGTGGCACTTGGTTCTTATATTAGATTTTTTAAAGAAAAAATTGTTTTGCATTATTTAAAATTCTTTTTCCTAATGCAAAGTAAAAGTTTGTCAAAAAAAAAATCAAGATTCACACATTTTTTTTTTTTTCAAGGATGTAAGAGTTTTATTTCTCTCACATGAGTTTCCTGGCAAATCAGCCTTTCAACTCATGTTTCTCTTTCCCGGTTATTATATCAATCGACATAATGTGCATACATTTCTTTTCAGAAATTAATAAAAAGCGTCATAATTCCAAGATTGCACTCACAGATGAATTAGTATATTGGTGTCCTAGATTTTGGGGTCACATAGCATGAAAGATATCAGTGGTGTGTAAAAACAGGTGTAGTAAGATTGTAAGACGAAAAAGATAATAGCCATTTTCAAGAGGAGAGCATATGAGGCATATAAAGAAGACAGATTACAAAAGAACTCAAGGAACTGGAACTTTACATATTGGAATAAATAATATTAATGATAAAGATAAAACAACAAAACAGTATTTTAGACATTGATTAGCAGTTGGTTTCTAAAGGGTTATTCATTTGTACCTGTCACATTAAAAAGTGACCTCCAGTTTATTATAATTCTGTTGTTTTCTCTTTAATATTATATTGTAGAGATGACTGAAAATAATTAGTTTCAAACAATTTTTTTTTGTTTTCTAACTCTATATTGTGGCTTGCATCTGAATAGAAAATGTACAAAAATAAAGAGGGCCGTAAGACAGAATATGTTTTCTCACCAGGATTGTTCAACCTATACAATGAGGCAATTCTGAAAGAAATACCAGGATTCATTATTGGGAACCACAGTGTTGATAGTGGATGCAGAAAGGAAATTACATGAACTCTTACAGAAAATAGTTAAAGAAAGTGAGAAGAAAGGACTAAACCTCAATTGCAAAGTAGATAGAATGCATGGTTATTATCAAAAGGAACAGTCCAAAATGTAAATTACAAATTGGGGATTCAAAAATCAAACGAGTACAACAATTTAAATATCTGGGAAATATTTTAACAAGACAGAAAGTGTGTCATGGAAATCCAAGGTGCTTTAGGGTAACAAAAAATACCTTCTAAAAGCTAAGCAATGTATTAAAAAATAGAAAATAGTGGAATACTACAGAATGCAGGGGGTTTACATGGAGAGAAAGAGAATGAGAAAACTGAGATTGGGGGGGGGGTTGAGGTAAGGATAAAAAAGGATCATGGATGAAGAAAACAGAAAATTGCAAGTGACGTTGAATTTGTATTTTTGAAGATTATAGTTACCAGGGAAGCAAAAAATAGATTGGGAATTTCAACAGGTGAGAAGTGGGAGAAAAGAAACTGTTAGAGTAGAAGTTGACTTTATATTTAGCTAATTCAACAGTAAAATGGTTAGGCTCAATTGCCAATCTAGTAGCATGCTTAAATTCATATATTCAAGGCACCAGGAAAAAATTATCAGTTACCATGAAAATATTTGCAGAAAAGACAGAAGGAGGTCACATTATGTCAGTGAGAAAGTACCTGAAGCTAAGATGCCTGTTCAGGATCAATTACGTTACAGAACCTTCTTTGGATTTTAATCAAGAATCTCAAGATATACAACAGGTGCATCTGACCAGATATGGCAACAATATTCAATGCATGGAGAAATGATTTGTATATGTGCAAGATGGATTCTGATGACAAAGAATTTCTGGCATAATACAGAGGTCTTAAGTGTGATCAAGAATTTCAAAAAATGGAGTCAAAACCTTACAGACCAGACATCATTATCCATTTAGCTCCCTTCTATGTTGGGAATTGGTAAATAAGTGCCGGTCTTCATTCTTATTCATTTTATTTAAATCACAAACTAGAGTCAAATACCCAATCAATGAACAAAACAATGTGAGTTGCCATAGAATTACTCTGAGTGAAATATCAAATGACAATGATTCTTATTATTATGAATGCTGTAGGCTTTCTTAGACTGAATTTTGATCAAGCAAATATAAATTCTTTCAATACAAACATTATGAATTGAAAAAAAAAACTTGATTATATATGGCAATTTCAAAAATTTTAATCAAAAGTAAATAACAGATAAAAAATTTATTAAAATATGCTCTTAAAGTTTTTTTATGCAGATTAAAAGTATTACTACTTGTTTTAAATGTCCGAGTGAATAAAAGTATTGATTGAAGTAATCTACAAATTTGACCTAAAGAGTTACAATAGCTCATCTCCAAAATATAGATAATGTCATCCTATATGGCAGTGAATGCTGGACAATCTCTTCAAAGGTGAAGGAAAGACTTGAAACAACAGAAATGTGGTTCTTCAGAAGGATACTGAGGATGCCATGAACTGAACATGTGAGTAATGACAAGGTTTTGGAGAGAATGGAAATGAAAAGTACACTTATACTTAACATCAAGAGAAAACAGCTTCTGGGAAGGTAATGAGGAAGGAGGGTTTGGAGAATCTGATACTCACAGAAATGATAGAGAGAGAGGGTGGAAAACAGTGCATGACATACTTGATGGGCTTAAGTAAATGAATGACAGAGCAGGGTTTGGGAGAAATAACAAGTCAAAACTTATAAAGAGCTACAAGGGGCAGGAAAACGTGGAGGGCCATGATTGTCTACATTCTGAAGGGACACAGCACATAAAAGAAATAGAAAATACTATAGATGTGACGCGCAGCACCACGTCAGTCCCTAATGGAGTTGACACAGCAGCTGGTCCTCGGGTTGACATTTTCAACGGTGATCTCCCTTGCCCACGTTGTGAAATTGATCTCAAGAAAGTCACGTTGACTTCTCACTAGCTGTCTCTCAGCTAAACCAATCTGGATGTGCACACAATTGTGGAAATGAAAACGGCACCAAAAATAAAATGAATGACATCTGGATAAGTTGTAGAAAGTCTTTATGTACAAAAGGAAACGAGAAAAAAAAAACAATCACCAATCGTCTTCTTCCCAAACCCTGTTCCTATTAATCTGGCGACAGAACAAAAGTTTCAACCAAATTCTCTAAGTAGTACTTTGTGAAGCATTTTTCTTATTATTATTAATTAAAGTTTTGGTTGGCAATATCACTTCACCTCTGGTTGAATTTCTAAGTTTGTGGTGACTCGAACTGACTTCGTCTGACTTCTCACCAAAGCTTCATGGAAACTGCTGAAAAGCTGTCTTTGAGTATGGTAGGTGGCAGTTTCAAAACTGTCTGCAAAATCACTTCTTGTCTGAATTTAACTTTGGCTGACCAGCAGCAGGCTTCTCTATGGTTGGCACCCAATGGTGTGGCAATTATCTCTGTCTTGTTACATCTTCAGTTGGAAACTCTATGGTAGGTGGCAAGCTCTATGGTTGGCACCCAACGACGTGGTACCTATCTCTGTCATTACATCTCTGTGCCGGGAACTGACTTTGGTCGCTTGGGACTCTGTATTTATGTGTGTCCATTTTTACTGGTGTGGGGGAAAATGGATACTGGGATTGTTATGCAAATCCTATCCTCTAACCAGTCTCTGTCTCATGCATCCAATAAAATCACTTCATCTCCTACCTTTGGGCAGTGTTATTACACTGACTTTCTTTTCTTCTTCTTCTATCCCTTTCAGCCAATTAGGGATCTTTTCTTTCCCACCTTTGGGCAGAGTTAGTACATGACATCAACTTTTTCTCAAGGAAATTCCAATTTTATCCATGTTGTAATTAATTAATTGTCCTTTTCTCTCCGTCAACAAATCAACTTAACTTTTGCACTTGACTGAATTCCCAATTCGAGGAATTATGAAAAAAATTCTCTCTCTTTTCATTTTGTCTATAGTTTGCAATAAGTTGAGCCTAATCTTTGTGGCCTTTTTATCTTCTGCGGGTGTGTTTTGCTTTGCATTTTGCTGGAATAGGGAAATTAGGATTTTCCATCCTCTTGTTTTATGATTCTGACACTGATTTTATCTTGCCTGAGATTTAAAAAAAAAATTCTCATTCTTCAATTATTCTATCTGCTACAGGTAGCATTCTGTAGACATTCATTCAACACTGTCCATTGACATATTGACCCTCATTTATGTCAGCTATGGTATGCCAAAATTTTAGCTGGGAATTATAGTTTTAAAAAAATACAAAATTCCATAAACACTTTCCATACCTGGGAATTGATTAATAATGTCTCTTTTTTAGCAAGGTGAGTTTTGACACCTGACCTTTTCAGCTGTGTCATCAAGAATTTAGAAAAACAAAAATCTTCCTCAATTATGTATTGCTAGCATACAATTCTATTCCTGTCAACAATTTGCCTGATATTTGTGACCTCGACTATCTCTGCTGTTTTATTCTAAATGAAACAACTGCACTTGTTAATATTTTAAGTCATACATATTTTTGGTTCATTTGCAATCTTTTGGGAAATGAATCTCTTTTCAACCAAAAAAAAAAAAAATGCTGTCTTTTTATTTTCCTCTGTTCATATCAAAACAAAATAAATTTTTCTTTGTTAAATCTTTTCCATCTGTAATGATTAATAATAATAAAACTAACATAATTCTTCCGTCCATGCCATGTTAAAATATTGTTATATAAGTGGTTAGAACTTTCACTTACTGACTATGAGAAAAGAAAGTTCAAATCTCAACACAGTTTCTCAGGATGGTGACTTCATAATGCTATCGGTGTATGGCTAGAGTCTGTAAACTGAATCATGAGTTGACACAAAACATGTGAGTGAAGTTTGGTAGATGGAACTGTTTATTGATGGTTGTGCCAGTACAAAGCCACAAGACTCAGAGTTTGAGCAGACTGAACTTGCTCAAACTTCTGACTTCACCAGATGATGCTCTCTCTCCCCCAGTAACTGTAACTAAGGTCTGCTAAGCATAGGTGCAGTATAATTCACAGGTTAACTCACCTGAACAAACATGTGCTTGAACAGGTGTCTGCAACAGGGATTGACTAACTGCCTTTAGCAATCTGTTATACTTAGAAATGAGGATCCATTTATTATTATTATTATTATATAAAAAACAGATATTAACCCCTTCATATGTTAGAAGTATAGGCTGTCTTGTTCTACAGATGTAAGGTGAGAAAAATTTAGCCATATGAGAACTTCTAAAAGATTATCCACTTCAACTGACAGTATAAGATTCATCCTGATAGGAAAGAAACAAAAAAAAAAAAAAAGTACTGAACTGTTATGTGATATCTGTCCTTGTAGAGATAAGAAAAGAATTAAAATCAACTATCTTCTTCACTTTTAAAAAAATTCACAACAACGTGTGAAATCCTGGTTTTTCTCAAATAAAAAAATGTTGACCATTTGCATGAAACCAAATTTTGCAAGTAGGTGTTGAAATTATTTTTGACCAATGGGAGCGACTTGCAAGACTAGAGGACTTAGTGATCCAGTGCTAAATTCAAAAAGACTATATAAATGACCTCAGTGTCAGTCAAGAGTCACCGATGGGAGCCACAGAAACAACTAAAATGTAACTTCAACTTCAAATCGACCTGGTGATAAGGTCAGGTTGCACCTTGTTCTCTTTCTCCTTATTTCTTTCAACAATTGCTACTACAAACATTTTGTACAAACTCTATCCTTAACCTCGTAATAATGTTTCTAATTGAACATTAACTTCTACTACTTATGTTATTCTTTCCTTTTAATAAACTTCTATTTTAAAATGTATATTTTATTCTTCTTATGCTATTCCACACAACTCCACATATTCCAACCTGCTGACAACCAACTTTCTGATGAAAACCTTCTGATGATAGTTCAGCATAAATCTTGCAAGCTGTAGTGAGTTTGGTTAAGTCTGACACAAGGCTGAATCAAAGAAACATTAACCAGCTCCCTACGCTTCATCCTCTTATATGACAGTGAATCCTGAAAGAAGAAGAAGATACTTGAAGCAACAGAAGAAGAGTGCTGAGTGTACTATAGACTGAATATGTGAACAGCAACAATAAACTTTTTAGAAAAAAAAGGAAACTTACACTTAAAATCAAAAAGAGAGTTGAAATTTCTAGCATGCATAATGAAGAAAGAGGGTTGGAAAATCTGATACTCACAGGACAGATTGAAAGCAAGAGGGACAGAAGACAACAATGAATAACATATCTAGCGAGCTTGAGTAAATGGATGGCAGAATAAGGCTTAGAAGAAAGAACAAAAAGACAAAATTTATTAAGAGTTTTGAAAGACAGGAACTTGTGGATTCATGATTGCCTACATCCCAAAAGGACAGAGGACATAAATAAGCAAAATAGTTACAGCTAGCAGTATAGCCCGGCGTTGCTTTGGTGTAATGAAAGCTTTAAAACTAATCCATGGTCCTGAAACTTAGACTCTTTGGACGTTAGCACGAAAGACTAAAAAGCAATAGTTGTTTCCAGTTAAAGCAAAACCGTAGACTGAAAGAAAAATGAATGGATGTAAGTTAAATTTTGATTTCCTGGTATCGATATCAAATAAGTTTTTTCGTCATAAACTGAATTTTGAAGGCTGAATAAGTCCTCTGAGTAAATGGTATCATGGCTGAGACTAAGAACTTCAATTATACCTACTTAGAGCCAAACCCAAAGCAAAAACTAAAATAAAAGGGCTGAAAAAAATACAGACATAAAGGCAGATAAACAGACACACACACACAAACATCTTGCCTTTTATATATATATATATATATTATTGATTTTATGCACTATTGTAAGAATTGCAACCTTGAAACTTCTGAATATCATTTCTTATGTCTTTGTCTATGAGTCTGTCAAATTTGATTAAAATCGGACCACTCCTTCTACAACCTCATTTTTTTTATTATCAATTTTCGATATTTATCGGGGGTACCTCGACACAAAACCTAGCTAAGAACACTCGCAGATGCTTATAGTACAACTGTGTAAATTTTCAAGAAAATCGGTTCAGCCATTTTGGAGTCTATAGGTAACGGACTCACACAAAGTTCCATTTATAAATAAGTTTAAATATGGAAAAACAAAGATGGAGGAAATGAGTTAATACATTTTTTACTTTTCCCTACTTTATTTTTTCTTGACGTACTCCAGACCATCTTAACTAATGTTTCCTTAGACTTCCTTAAGATCTTTATGGTTGCATTGCATACATTTTTATTTTCAATCCAGCTATTGTGTTAACTGCTTTCTTTTTTTTATAATGAACTACTTTGAATCTAAGCCCTTCTTTGAAGGACAAATCCTTCTAATGTCAATGTTATACTTTCATTTAACCAATTCTACAATCAAAAAACCTCATCTCACATCCACAAATTGACCCAGGTATGTCATTTACAAGACATACAGTTCCAAGACAATGACACATACCAATTGAAATATTTTTCCAAATTGTCATATATACAGCAAAACATTACAAATTGACATGTGCAAACAGCATGCCTGACCTTTTCTCTTTTGTTTGTTTACTTTTTTTTCTATTCAAGTTAGCAGCAGCTTAGGTAACATCTCTATCATGTTTACAATGATTCTTTCAAATCATACCACAACACCTCATAAGATTGAATGTTAAAACTCATTTCTCATTCCCCAACTACAACCAGAAAGTACACTGCAAGTAACGTTACACTCTTGTACAATTGGGACACCCTCCTCCACTCTGAGCAGGAACCTGTATTTTCATAGAACAACATTCTGATATTTAAGCTTGTGAAATAGAAAAAAATATCAGCTGAAAACAGATCAAAACAAAAACTGAAGAGGACTTTCAACAGATAGAAAAGTTTTTTTTTCTCTTAAACAAATTAATGCCTACAGTTTCAAAAAGTTTCTATCAGAAAGTAATCAGATTTTTTTTTTTCAATCATATCACCCCAAGCAAGGCGGTAACGCCACTGATGTGCAGGGGGCTACGTAGGAGTGAAAAGATTGGAAAAGAAAACTGGAAACCACATCCTAAACAGGGAACAAGGAATGACCCTCTTCACCTGTTCAATAGACGAGGGTGGAGTGTGAACCGGGCAATAGTCTAGTCTATCTACTCCAATTGTAAAAAAAAAAAAAAAAAAAAAAAAAAAAGTGGAAAGATTGGAAAAGAGAAAGGCGGAAACCACATCCTGAACAAGGGATGAGCCTCTTCACCTGTTCAATAATAGACGTGGGTGGAGTTACAAAAATATAAAAACCTTATTGCTATTTTTATACTTAAGGAGTCCTGTCACTTAAATTCTAGGATTTTCTTCTCTTTTTACCTTGGAACAAGAAAAAAATTCAATTTGGGTAAGTTTTTTTTTTTATTCAAATTTTATCAACACAGTTTATTCATTGCCCAATTTAAGGTTAACTTGCCAGTTAGAAGAGGTTTTAACTGGGATGAAAAAAAAAAAAATAATTGTGGCTGATAAGGGGAATTGTAATAAACCAAAACTTTCATTAAAATACAATGAATTTTTAAAACAAAGCAAAGAAGTAGGACAATATGAAGACATGCTTACTTGGTTACTTTTTTGATTTCTCCATAGGTAAACTAACATTTGACCAATTTACACCCTGCCCTGTGTATGCTGCATACACTTATTTTTAAGTTAAAGTGTATAAAAAATGAATAAATTCCAAGTACTTAAAAATGTTTCAATGAAAAAAAAATTTTTTTTAAAATAAAAGAATATAAAAATAAATTCCTCAAAAATATCATTTTGGTCAGAAAATTCAGCTGTTTAGGAAATTTTCTTTGATTACAATAGAAATGATGATAATAGGGTGAAATGATTTAAAAAAAAAAAAAAAAAAAAAAAGAGGCTAACAAAAAAAAAAAAAGAAAATATTCTAATTTTAAAAATTCATAACTGACATCTTTGCTCTCAGAATTTTCAGTTGCCATGGTAAAATGATACAGACCTGCTTCAAGTACCACCAGAAATGATGCAGACCTGCTTCAAGTACCACCAGAAATTTACTCTTCATGTCTAATGAGCAAATTTTTATGCAAAATTTTATTTTAAAAATCTCTGCACGTTATACAGTACAAAAGAGATGAATTTTAATTACTTACTGCTTTTTTTATACATATATTTTTTGTCAATAACAAAATAATCAATGTGGAACTAAGAACATAAATCAATATTTAAAAGGTGGTTTTTGATTACAAATCAAGCATTTTCCTTCCACAACAGGGAAAGTCAAATTTCATTTAAACAGCAACAGCAAAATTAACTTTTTTCTTTTATAGATATATTTAAACATATTTTTGTGCTATTTCAAAAAACATATTTTCAATATGAGTTCAGATAAAAAAAAGGAAAAACATAACTCACTAATAGTTTTATTTTTTTAGGCTTTATTTCTGATTTTTATTCACCAAAAGTAGAATCATTGTATTTTATATATTTAATTGAAAATCGATCCTCTAATGAAGAATAAAATTCTATGCTAGTTTCAGTTTCTATTAGAACTGAATATAAATGACATTAAACAAATCTGTGCAATCTATTCAGCACACACACACACATATATATATATATATATAAAAGAGAGAGAGGACAGTTTTTATGAGCAAAACTAAATGTGCAATTCAAGATATACATATGTGTGTGTGTGTGTGTGTGTTGTATATGCAAATACAGAAATGCAAAACAATTTTATAAATTTTTTAATAGTTCTGTTACATTATTTTCATGATTTGGCAGATAGTTGCAAAATGACGACAAATAATATATATATATATATATATATATATATATATATATATAGTCATCCACAGACAGATCTGTTTCGCTGTATCACAGCTCATCAGTACAGTTAGACTCCGATTGCTTTTTAACCCAGGATTGGTGTCAGTCGGTGATTCTACCTCTGGGCTATGAGCGCTCAGTAGAAGGCAGACTTTTTAGCATGTATATCATCATTATATATATATATATATAGAAAGAGAGAGAGAGAAATAGATCAAATTTAATCCAAGGAGGAAAAAATAGACAACACAAATACAGGTGTGTGTGGTCATACATATCCATTCTTCTCTTTTGATTTCATGCACTTGTGTCTATATATCTATTTGTGCTTGTTTGTTTGTTTGTTTCGAAGTTTAACGAACTAGCAATCATTATAGGATCATTTTATTTTCCTTTTTGAGTATCATGATTCATTGAGATTTGTTTTTTTAAGAGCAGGGTCCCCAAGTCCTACCCTTGTTATTTAACCCATAACTGGAGGGAAGGGACTGATTAATACCTTTTCCAAGGATACCAGTGCTTAAGTGAATGCAGGGTATTCAACTGGAATTCAAACTCGGCTCAATGATTTCTCTTTCCAAGCTGACATCCACTGCACCACAATGCACATCCGTCACTATATACTTACAGCACCTGGTATTCCCAAGCGGTCACCAATCTAAGTACTGACCAGGCTCAATGTTGCTTAACTTTGGTGATCGAGCGAGAACCAGTGTATTCAACATGATAGGCCGTAAGCCTATCTATTTGTGCTTGCTTGTATATATATATATATATGATAGAATAATTAAAGAACAGGTAAGAAAAGTGTTTTTAACATGCTTCACTTTATTAAAGACACTTTCCTTCCTTGTTGTTTATCTATTCTATCATCTTGTTGGATTTCCATCCATATTTTCAACTCATAGATAAAGTAATGAATTTTTAATTATTAATCCAATGGATTTTATCACTTTAAATATTATTTTTATTGGATACTTATATTTCAGGAAACACTTTGTTTATTTATTAAACAATGTCTTTATTTTCATCTACCAGCCTGAATATTTAAGAAATCTTATTAAAGAAAAATATTAGTCTGCCAAGTCTGCCAATAGAATTTGAAGCTGCCTCCCACTAGGTTGAGGTAACTGTTGTGAGATCTATGCTTTAACTGACTTGGTATTTACCAGAGCCTCTCTACAAAGGCAGGACATGGCATAAGACCAATTTTTACCATTGGACATTTCCAAGCACATATGTTCAGACAAAAATTCTCTGTAGACTTCACATTGACAAGGTCAGGCTCTCATCCATTTACCCCAGACAAGACTTGGCATAACCTTGTCTGGTTTCCTCTCTGCCCAAAGGAAGAGAGTCCAACAAGGTCAGATGTTTGCTTTAACTGACTTGCCACAAAGAAGCTTTGATAAATAAAGTTAAAGGTGGACACTGAGGCCAACACCAAGTACAAATAGTCTTTGGGATTTCTTTTTTGATCATTTCATCCCAAGCATGAAAACTATGTCACTGGGACACAGGGCATTACAGGGACTGAAAGAGAAAAAGACATTAGTGAGAAGTAATGAAAGGATGTTAAAAAAATAAGATTTCGAAAGACAAAAGATAGCAATTGTAGGCATTCAGGGAATCAAGACATCATGCCTGAAGATTGCGTTCAAGCATGAAATCAACTTTCTACAAGATGTTGATCTCAGTATCCACTCTTTTATTTACACACTATCTTGAATACTAAGCACTCTCATGCATAAATATCATCTTCTTCTGTGTCATGTCGCTTCAAAGCAGAGGCAATCATGGCCCTCCACATCTCCCTATCTCTTGTAGCTCTTAACTTTTGGTATTTCTAACCAAACCCTGCTCTACCATCAACTTGCTTAAGCTCATCAAGTATGTCATACGTTGCTTTCTCCTATCTCTCTCTTTCCTTCTATCTATCCTGTGAATATCAGATTCTCAAATCCCTCCTTCCTCATTATGTAAGTTTCCTTTTCATTTCTATCCTTTCAAAAACCTTGCTATTCTCAGTATCCTCCTGTAGAACCACATTTCTGCTGCTTCAAGTTTTTCCTTCATTTTTAATAAGGTTGTCCAGCATTTATTGCCATATACAAAGACAAATATCACATAACAGTCTATTATTTTTTCTTTGTTTCCAACAAAATTTTCCTGTCTCTCAATACTCTGCTTAGCTTTTAGAATGTGTTCTTGGCCATGACAATACACTTTCAGATCTCAGTGTTGCACTAACCATCCTCTGTTAAAACACTTACCAGGTATTTAAATTTCTGTGGCTGTTTGATTTTAGTATCCCAAACCTGTAACTAGCATTTTGGGTTTCTCTTTTCGCAGTTTATACTTCATCCTTTCTTCTTGCTTTCTTTTGTTACCTTCTGTAGGGGGTCTTGTAGTTTCCTTTCCAGGTCTTGTAGTTTCCTTTCCAGGTCTTGTAGTTTCCTTTCCAGGTCTTCTACCAGCACTGTATCATTTGTGTATCTTACATTGTTCAGATTGTAGCCACTAATGATGAATCTTAGCAGAACTTCTAGTTCTATCAGAATTGCTTTGCTGTATAGGTTGAATAGATCTGGTAAGAAGATATATCCTTGTCTTAAACCCATTTATATTTTTGTATATCTGCTGAACTCATTTCCTGTCTGTATGCAGGCCATTTGATGCCAGTATAGGTTCTTGATCATTCTAATATCTTTCCTAAATATATCAAGGTTGCCGAGAGTCTCTATCAAGTCTTTGCGACATTCATTGTCAAATACCTCCGCGCAGTTTATAAAACACAGGTACACATTCTCTTACATTTGTATTGCACATTTTGATAACATTCTGAGCACAAATATCATGTTCTTTGTTCTGGTGTTCTTGACAAACTTGCACTGTTCTTGTCCCATCTCTGAACTGATTTTCTTTTGTCTCTCACCTAATTGTTTGGAGTTTACATTCCTTTGTGCTTGGCTTTTTAGTCAGTGCTATGAAAATCAATCTGCTTAGGTCTTCCGATATATTGCTACTGTTGTAGATTTAATTTATTATTTTTGTAATCCTGTTTACATTGAAATCA
Organism: Ascarosepion bandense; assembly: GCA_037127315.1. Lineage (NCBI taxonomy): Eukaryota > Metazoa > Mollusca > Cephalopoda > Sepiida > Sepiidae > Ascarosepion > Ascarosepion bandense. The sequence goes on along the minus strand of JBBBDQ010000124.1, from coordinate 2,456,692 downwards.
TCTAAGGCTGTCAGCATCACTATTACAATACCGTCAGGTCCTGCTGCTTTGTTTCTATTCAATTTTGACAGTGCAGCTTCCACTTCGGTTTTTAATATTTCTGGTCCATTAGTATATCTGTGTATTGCTAGTTGCTCTCTCTTGTCTTGGAAAAGATCTATTCACCCTTGTCGCAAAAGTATTTTTGCCTTCTTTAATATCAGCATTTCATCCTTGGATTTTATGCATCCTGTTGCTGAGCATGTCTTTTGTTTTGTTAATTCTCTTAATTTTTTATGTATATCTTTTTTATTTTTATACTCAATCTCTCTATTTCTGCATATTTTTTGTTGAAACATTCTTCTTTGGCCTGTCTGCATTGGTTCCTTATTTCCTTGTGTAGTTTCCTATCTCTTTTGCATCATGTTGAGAATCTCATCTGTGATCCACTCGTATTTCCTTCTACAGCAGTTTTCCTTTGTGATGATGTTGTTTGCTGATGTCACTAAAGCTTTGCTTAGTGTGTTCCATTTTGAGTTTCTGTTTCCAATTTGTCCTTCATATTTTTTAGCTTCTTTCTTTTTTTTGTATCTTTTTATCTCAGAGTAAAAAGTTTTTTCCAAAAATAAAGGGAAATGTTTCTTTCATATAAGAAGAATCTGGTGTGTAAGTGTGAAATTGTTGATTAATGGTATTATCTGTTAGAATGTACGTCCTATCAGTCGGGTATATCTTCCGGTTAGAATTTCTAAAGGGCTTTTTAAAGTGGTCATTTTTATGATTGGCTATCGTTTAATTGATTGTTGTCTTCTGTGAGTGGACCTAATTCATGTATTTCCTTTGATCCTGTGTCTAGGTTTTCACTTCGAGGTTTCTTAGATAGACGTGATAGGAGTTGGGTGTTTTTTCTTTCAAATTTTGATATTTTTTGGTATGGAATAGCAACGAAAGAAGCATATGTACTGTTGAAGGACCACAAACCTGACTTTTACAGCAAATTACCCACAAGGACAATAAACCCCACAAAATCCGAAATAGGTAGGATAAGTAAAACAAGATTGGAAATAGTCAACCAACAAATAAAAAACAAAACTTCGAGGGTCGAACGGTCAAAACGAGAGACACATTAACTTAATTACCAATAACCCCAACCAACCCCCATGACAACAACGAACCAAATATAAACAGAGAATGATTCCAAACCTTTATTTCTCCCGATGATGTGTTTGAGTTCAAACACTGAAACAGCCATAGAGAAGAGGACATATATAGAAGAAATTATGTACGTGTTCTAAAACATAATTTATATATATATATATATATATATATATATATATATATATATATATGAAACTAGCAGTATAGCCCTCGGTTGCTCGGGTGTAATGAAAGCTTTAAAACTAATTCATAGTCCTGGAGCTCAGACTCTTTGGACGTTGGCACGAAAGACTAAAAAGCAATATTGTTTCCAGTGAAAGTGAAACCGTAGACTGAAAGAAAAATGAATGGATGTAAGTCAAATTTTGATTTCCTGGTATTGATATAAAATTTTCTGCACTATTGTAAGAACTGCAACCTTGAAACTTCTGAATATCATTTCTTATGTCTTTGTCTATGAGTGTATCAAATTTGATTAAAATCGGACCACTCCTTCTATAACCTGATTTTTTCGATTATCGATTTCCGATATTTATCGGCGGTACCTCGACACAAAACATTTCCGATATTTATCGGGGGGTACTACTGACACAAAACCTAGCTAAGAACACTCGCATACGCTTATAGTACAACTGTGTCAATTTTTAAGAAAATCGATTCAGCCGTTTCAGAGTCTATAGGTAACGGACACAGACACACACACAAACACGGACAAAGTTCCGTTTATAAATAAGTTTAGATTTAGATTTAGATTTGCCTTTCTCTGATGTGCACCAATGGCCTGGTGGTTGAATCTCCAAATGCTGTCAAATTAGTTGGGTTTCAGTGTTGGCTTGAGGCAAACAGTTGACCTAGCTGCATTGAAGATTTGTGATACAGCAAAACAGGCCTGTCTGCAGATGATTTATTTGTGCTCTTGCTAGCCAATTGACCACTATAGAGAGAGGAAAATTTCATAAACAGCACTTATTTACGGCTTTACACTATGTTCTCTGGTTAACATGTAGAACGCTCATTCAAAGTAGTTACGATATACAACACTCTCACTGCTGGTGTAAAAACATTACTTGCTATGAAATTTGCCTTTTTCTGACATGCGCCACTGGCCTGGTGAGTGAATCTTTGACTGCTTTCAAATCAGTCTGGTTTCAGTCCCAGTTTGAGGCTAACACTAGCCACACTGAAGAGCAGTGATATAGCAAAACAGGCCCATCTGGGGATGGTTTTTATTTATATATATATCGAGGCAGCAGATAATTTTCTAAACATACACTGTTAAATATAAGAGACAATGAATGTATATTATGTTTAATCATGAGCCATTTTAAACATCATATTTTGGCTTTAATTTCAGGTGAAATTATTTAACGTCCTTGCAACCTCTCTGAAGATGGCTCATGTGAGCCGAAAGCTTAGAACCAACTTAGTAAAAAATTATCCAAATGTTGGAGAATTTTTGTCTTTATTTTCACCTGAAATTAAAGCCAAAATACAATGTTTAGAATGGCTCATGATTAAACATAATAGACATTCATTGTCTCTTATATTTAACAGTATATGTTTAGAAAAAAAAAAAAATATATATATATATATATATTGCAATGAGTAAATTGTCACCATTTTATATTTTTAAGTTATCATATATATGTTGTTTGGTTTTGATTTTGTTTTTCTGCAGAGAATAGTAGTAATTTCTCTTTTCTCTAAAACTTCATCATTGTTTCAAATCACATGTTCTGTTCATGGTATCTTCAGCATCCTTTTATAGAACCACATTTTTCCTGCTTCGTGTCATTTCAGCATTCATTGACATATAGAAAGACTGATAAGAGTTCAGTATTCTTTTCTTTGTTTCTAAGAAAACTTTTCTATTTTTAATACTTTGCTTAGCTTTTTAGCATTTTTCAGAATTGCACTTTCTGTCCTCTGTTAAAACACTTATAAAGAGAATTTAAATTTCTATACTTGTTTGATTTTGGTATTTCCAATTTGTAATTTGCATGTTGGGCTGTTTATTTTGCTAACATCTGTGCATTCTGTCTTTTTGCAGTTGTTGTTTACTCTATTCTTCTCACCTTCCTTTGTTCTCTTCTGTAAAATTTCTTCCAGTTTCCTTGCTACATCTGTTATCAACACTGTGTCGGGTTCTGGGTATGACGGTAAACTGCATCTGGCAGCAAGGCCTCTGACTGGGAGGTTGTGAGGAACATGGAACCACTTCTTAATTGCTGTTGTTCTCTGACCCAGAGTGGTAGCACCTGTTAGGATCCCAGCTATGGGCAAATAGTTTATCCCCAAATTGGGATTAAAACACTATAAAAGTATAAAAATACGCTTTTATAGAAATATATACATAAAGATAGACTTTTGTGGAAAAATATACATTTTTGAAGGAAAAAAATTATTACCATCAATACATTTTTGAATACAAAACTAGAAGACATTAAAAAAAAAAAATAAAAAACATTCTTCATCAAAATCTGACCAAATCAACCTTCTCACTATAACTGAACATTAAAAACAAATACCTTAAAACCCCACCTTTTTGGCATTAAAAATAACTTAAAACTCGACCTTTTGGCATTAAATAACCCACAGAGGTTGATATACCCTTAAACAAAACTCAAACTCAACACTGTGTCATCTGTATATCTTATTTTGTTAAAATTATGGCCACAAATAATGAACCCTGGTAGGATGACTTCTTTCAGAATCTTCTTCTTCTATGTGCCCTGTCCCTTCAGGACGTAGGCGATCATGGTTCTGCACATCTCCCTATCCCTTGTAGCTCTTAGTATGTTTGCTCCTGTTGTTATATAGCAAGAAACAGACAAACACGGGTGTTTATAAAAATATATGACTTATATTTTTATTGATGAACGATGGACCGTGTCGCCTAGGAACAGAGAGTTGAGGGAGCGCTTCCAGGGGCTGACGTGGGGTTCAACGTGAGTGTAGCCTCTCTGCTTACTCGTCTAGCTTCTTCTTCGACTTCTCGAGACTCTTCTGTCGAGGCTGACTGACTTCTTCTTCTTCTTCTCTTCTCTGACTCTGTCTTTGTCAAGACTGCCTGGCTTCGACTTCTCTTCTACGGTCGACTTCTGGAGACTCGTCCGTGACTTCTTGTTTCGAGGCCTTTATATATCTTCCAAGTTTTGCCTCGATTCGCGACGCCTACTCAACGCCTACGTAATTTCTCAGAGTCACTTCCGCATCTGTCGGAAATAGGGTCAAACAAACATCCGTTCCTTTCAATGACCGGAAACACCCACGCTTCATCGCCTTCTTCGGTCGGGCCAGATTATTATATTACACTGTTACTCCTGGCAACCCCCGTTCTGTCATCCACCTGATCAGGCCCTGCAAATACGTTATCTGCTGCCTTCCTTTGTCTCTCTTTCCTTCTATCTGGCCAGTCAGTATCAGGTTCTCCAAGCTCTCCTTCCTCATTGCATGTCCCAGGAACTTCAGTTGTCACTTCCTGATGCTCAGTATTAATTTCCTTTTTGTTGCCATTTTTCCAACACCTCATCGTTGCATGCATGCTCAGTCCACGATATCCGCAGCATCCTTCTGTAGAACCACATTTCCACTGCTTCAAGTTTTGTCCTCATTTTCGATGATATTGTCCAGCAGAAACACCTCACTTTAAAGGTTGAATAAGTCTAATGAGAAAACACATCCTTGTCTTATATTTCTTTCCTCTATCTGTATGCAGGCTGTTTGTTGCCAATATAGGTTATGGATTATTCTAATATTCTTCCCAAAAACAAATGGTATTCATTTTCTCGAAGATTTACCAAAATCTGTTACTCACAAGAGAAATTGAGAGTAAGAGGGACAGAGGAAAACAATGCATAACATATTTGACAAGCATGAGAAAATGAATGGTAAAACAGGGTTTAGAAGTAAAGAACAAAGAGAAGTCATTTTGAGCTGAAAAGGGACAGAAAATTGTGGAAAGCCATGACCACTTACATCCTGAGGGGACATGGCACATAAAGAAGAAGGACCAACACTTTTGGAAATCAAATGGTAGCATGATTTGTTTTTGTTTTTTTTTTCTTGCTTTTTTTTAAAAGCCAGTCAAGGACAAATTTGACTTTTATTAAAACATCATCTAAACTTATTTATAAATGGAACTTTGTGTGTGTGTGTGTGTGTGTGTGTTCATTACCTACAGACTCTGAAACAGAAAAATCGATAATCGAAAAAATCAGGTTATAGAAGGAGTGGTCTGATTTTAATCAAATTTGATACACTCATAGACAAAGACATAAGAAACGATATTCAGAAGTTTCAAGGTTGCAGTTCTTACAATAGTGCAGAAAATTGACAATATATAAAAGGCAAGATGTTTGTGTATGTGTGTCTGTTTATCTGCCTTTATGTCTGTATTTTTTTTCAGCCCTTTTATTTTAGTTTTTGCTTTGGGTTTGGCTCTAAGTAGGTATAATTGTAGTTCTTAGTCTCAGCCATCATACCATTTACTCATAGGACTTATTTAGCCTTCAAAATTCAGTTTCCAATGAAAAAACGTATTTGATATTGATACCAGGAAATCAAAATTTGACTTACATTCATTCATTTTTCTTTCAGTCTACGGTTTCGCTTTAACTGGAAACAACTATTGCTTTTTAGTCTTTCGTGCAAACGTCCAAAGAGTCTGAACACCATGACCAAGGATTAGTTTTAAAGCTTTCATTATACCCGAACAACGCCGGGCTATACTGCTAGTGTGTATATATATATATATATATATATATATACTATTTATGGAACCAAACTACTGTTTTTTCCTATTTATTTATACATTTATATATCCATCTGCCTCTTTTTTCCCCAAGAACAATAAACTTCATCAAAGCAACAAAAAAGTGCCTGACATTACCAGTAAAAAAAAAAAAAAAAAACACTTGCCAATGCTTCACCTTCAGCAAAATAATAAACAAATGATTAAGAAACAAAAACTACCATTCCTTTAAATATCTAAAATTCTTTCTTTGTATTTCCCATGATGCAACTGCTTTGGTTCCCCTAACACCATTGTTCAGGTTCTTTTTAATGCAGAAGGCAGATTCTTTCTGAAAGAATCACACCATGATGAACAAATGCAGAATTGTGAATGCACAGTTAAAAAAGCCATTACAAAAACTACATAAAGAGTAAATATTTTTCTTAGATGAACTACATTCCTTAGTTCCACATCTGAAACCTGCCATACCACACACAATCCCTTCATATTCCACATGGGCAGCCAGCTTCTTCCCACAAACCACTGCCTTGTGGAACTGACTCTCAAGAGGATGCTTTCCCAGTCACTACAAGCTTAACCTGTTCAAGTTTTGGGCTAACCATTGTCTTCCACACATATCTACATGAACTGTACCTCTTACTCTGTAACCCTGCACTGAGTGGCTCTCGGACCTTGAACAGAGTGATCACAATATATTTCAAGATTCCAAGTTATTTTCAATTAGTATTAAAAAGAGATGATAATTAATTACACTTTCTACAAGTGAATAAAACAATCATTTTCTTATTTATCAGCTTTTAAAACTTATTCCAATTCCTTTCACCTTTACAAACAATAATGACCCATCATTTACATGTCTAAATTGTGTTTGCCACTGCTTTTAAACCAACAAGGCACAATACCGCAATACCCCTATTAGTAATAATAGTACGAGTCAAATGTTAGAAGAATGAATAGAAAATTTGTATTTAAATAAAAATTCCTTTTGTAATTTCTTGGCTTGCTAATAAACAGCGTTCAGTGTCACACTTTCGCAAGGGTTCTTATTGAACCTGTTCATTACTTATTCATGTGGCTATTATAATTCGTAACTTTAAAAATAAATGACAGGAAATTAATTGTTCTCGTTCCACAGTCACTGCTACAGGATGTCTTGTATCAGTTAATTCCTTCTAAATAAACTGACCCTTTGGGAAATCCGTTAGTTATCAACGGGATGTACATTGTGGTGCAACAGATATTGGTTCAGAATGAGAAATCAGAGAGCAGAGTTCAAATTCCAATTTGTTTCATTTCTTTCCTTATGCACAAATACCCTTTGAAAGGGTATTAATCCATCTCTTCCCCCTCCAACTATAGGTTGAATAGCATGACAGATTGGGTTCTATAGCCTTGGTTGACAACCAGTCTACTGTGGAAAGTAATGGCAACCTCCTGCAGCGAAATCTTCTGCCCAGTCAAAGCTTTTTGAGATGTGATCACCCAAGTGTGTATTAAGTATGGCACTTAACTGACTGATCAAGTGGAAAGCATGTTCATGGCATGACTTGCGTTAATTCAAATTTGTGTTCTGAATTTGCAACAGTCAGACTTTTTATTACAACTGACCGTTTGATTCTCATATTTCCAGTGGTTTGTAAAAATTGTTAAAAACACTAACATCTACCTAATAATAATAATAATAGTAATAATAATAAAACTAGCCAAAGAACTTCAAGAAATGGTTGACGATCCCACTAAAATTCCTGCATGGATGACTAAAGGAATTACATTTCTTCTACCCAAGAATGGTGACACAAACAACCCGAAAAACTACAGACCAATTACATGTCTTCCGACAACATATAAACTATTAACATCTATTTTAACAAAACAGACATATTTATTCTTAGAAAGAAATGACATGATACCGCTTGAACAAAAAGGGTGCAAACGTGGCTGTTATGGTTGTAAAGACCAATTGCTAATTAACAAAATGATCCTGGAAAACTGCTACAGTACAAAGAAAAATCTTAGTACTGCCTGGATAGATTATTGAAAGGCATTCGATAGTGTGCCACATTCTTGGATTTTAAAGACTTTAAATATATACAAGATATCGCCCGTCATCATCAATTTCATCAAACAGTGCATGTCTATATGGAAAACAACCCTTTACCTCAATCATATAAATGGAACCTATAAGTCTGATGAAATAAACATCAAAAGAGGTATATTTCAAGGTGATTCTTTATCTCCCTTACTATTCTGCATATCATTAATAGCACTAACCAGTCAACTTAATAAGACAGAATGTGGTTATAAAATAGGCCAAAAGAAAATAAGCCATCTATTTTACATGGATGACTTAAAGTTATATGCTAAGAATGATAATGAGCTGGAAGGTCTTCTGCAAACTGTAAAATGCTTCAGCCAGGACATTGGAATGAAATTTAATTTGAATAAATGTGCTAAAGCTACAGTTTTACATGGATCAATACAAGAAACATCCTCAATTAGCTTAGACCCTGCTGTAACAATAAAAGAATTGAAACCAGAAGAAGCTTATAAATACCTAGGTGTAAATGAGAGCGAAAACATTCACCATAAAAAACTGAAAGAAATAGTGCGTAAAGAGTACTATAGAAGGCTACGAATGATATTAAAAACTGAATTAAATTCACAGAACAGAGTTATGGCCATTAATAGCCTTGCAATCCCAGTTGTCCAATATAGCTTTAACATCTTAAACTGGACTCTAAATGACATCAGGTGAATGGATGCTAAAACAAGAAGGCTTCTTTCTAAGCATAAGATGCATCATCCAAAGGCTTATGTAAACCGTCTATACATACCCCGTAGAGAAGGTGGAAGAGGTCTTATTCAGCTGGAATTGTCATACAAGACAACAACTATTGGCTTACTAACATACATAGAAACAACAAAGGATTGGATGATACAATTAGTAAGACAACATGAAGAAAGAAAGAAAAAATATTCAATAATAAAAGAAGGCAGTAAATACAAACAAGATTTACAGTTAGTAGATTCTGTAGAAAAGCAAAACAGAAGCCAAGAACCAACTATTGCGGCAAAAAATATGAAAATGAAAGCCAAAGATAAAGCTCTTGAACAGATGAAACAGCGCTGGAAAGACAAACCTCTGCATGGCCAATATCCAGAACGTGCCAATAAATCCAATGTTGACAAAGTTAATACTCATCGATGGTTACATGCATCTGGATTAAAGTCTGAAACTAAAGGCTTTATTCTTGCAGCACAAGACCAAAGTCTTTTCACTAGAAACTTTCAGGCAAATATTATGCATAATAATATGGATCCAAAATGCAGGTTTTGTGATAAACACCAAGAAACAATAGACCACCTAATCTCAGGCTGTTCTGTGCTTGCCCCAAATGAATATAAAAATCGCCACGATAGAGTTGGGCAATATTTACATTGGGCAATGTGCAAACATTATGGAAAAGCTGTAAACAAACACTGGTATGAACATCACCCAGCACCGGTTACAGAAATAGAAGATGTAACCATTCTATGGAATTACACCATCTACACAGACAGAAAAATTGAAGCAAACAGGCCAGACATTATTGTTAAAAACCAGAAGGAGAAAACTTGTCTATTAATTGATATGGCTTGTCCAGCGGATTGTAACATAGCAATCAAGGAATTTGAAAAACTGTCAAAATATAAAGACCTGGAAATTGAAATAGAAAAAATGTGGAAATTGAAAACAAGAGTTGTGCCAGTGATAGTAGGTGCACTTGGAATGATAAAAAATGGAACAAAACAACACATTGAAAGAATCCCTGGAAACCCCAGCTTAAGAGATATACAAAAAATTGTCTTATTAATTACAGCCCACACACTAAGGAAAACTTTATCTATGTAATGCTGGGGATGATAGGGAAGATAGAAAAACATGAAATGGAGCCATAACAACACGCCACTACCTGCCTTAGGTCTCCTCGCAGACTTGGTTGGTAGTGAGACCAAAGCAGAAATCGAAATATGATGAAAAATGACATAATAATAATAATAATAATAATACCAAAATACATCTAACAATAAACATCAGTTAGTAAATTACGAGAGTTTTGAGGATCTAAAGATGACTAGTTTTGCATATACACATCAGTAGTGCAAGGAAAGCTGGATCACTGTGTTGTGCCAGAAGATTTTTCTTATCAAAGTTCATCTTGCACATTTACAAATCTGTCATTTGTCCATGCAATTAATACTGCTGCTATATCGGGTCTGTTGCTCCTGCTACTCATTTTGAGGTTCTTGACAAAACCTAAAGAAGGATCTGCAATGTAATCCATCCTGACTTGGCATCTCAACTTCAGTCACTTTCTCACTAATGTTGCATGGCTTTTCTCTGTTTTTTCTACAAATATTTTCATGGCAATTTTTTTTTAAATCATTTCACCCCAAGCAAGGCATTCCACTGCCACTATTGCGTAGGGGGTTACATAGGGGAAAGTATGCTCTGATGATCTTTTTTTCCCATGTGTCCCAACGAATTTAAACATGCTACTAGATTGGCATTTAAGTCTCACCACTTTACTGTTGAAATCGTTCAATACAACCATCACTTCTACTCCAAAAGTTTCTTTACTTGCGTTTCTCGCCTGTGGAACTCCCTTCTATTTACTTGCTTCTCTGATAAATACAATCTTCAAAAATTTAAATGCACCATTAATGGCCATCTTCTATCTTTCTGAATTCCTTTTGTACTTTTATATATCTTTCACTCTCGGTAACCACTTGCATACTGATAGCATTCCTGACATGTTTGGGGTGAAATGATTAAAACAATAAAAAAAGTGCATAGATAAATTTTTTAAACTACATGAAGGTATACTGAAAAGATTTTCGTATGGAATCATTTCCAAAAAGAAACTGTTAGCATAGAACTTATGATTACATTTTGCTAACTCAATTGTAAATATGTGAGACCCCATAGCCAATCTAGTACTGCACTTAAATTCAAAAAGTCTAGGTTCCATTGTGGAAAGCTCATCTGAACAGTTGCCATGGAAGTATTTATAGGAAAGGCACAAGGAGGCAACTTTACTTCAGTGGGAAAGTGACTGAAGCTGAGATACCAGATCAGGACTAATAATATTGCTGATTCTTCTTTGGATTTTATCAAAGATCTCTAGATATATAGCTAGAGCAATGGCCCATATTTGGCAGCAATATTCTAAGAATGGATGAATGATAGACTTGTAGATATGTAAGATACCTGAAAAAAAATTATGCCTTAAAAAGTGCAACGATCCATTCTCCTGGAGATTAACATCTGCCATGCTGATGAAAGGCAGAATGGGTTCTCTCAGATGATTGTTAGAGAGTTGTTTGGTTTTGGAGATGTTAAAATAAACAAGCCATTCTTTGCCCCAGTTAACAGCAGACTGAATGCCATTTTTGACATCAGCTGCCAATTTGACTTTATTGGACTGATCAGATATATATATATATATATATATATATATATATATATATATATATATATATATATTATTTAAACTATTCGCATAAAGTGTAAGTAATGATAACTCCTTTCTCCTGAAATTCAGACTATATACATAAATATGAAAATGATATATAACTTCTTTTTTTGCGCTTTTTAGGGCTAATGTTCTGGGTAACATCAAATGGAAAGTAGTCTATATTGAATCCATTGTGAGGTCAGCTGCTAAGAAAGTTGGTTCATTGTCATGCTAAACAATTTTTCTTTGTTGAATCTATCTTACATATCTACAAGTCTACCATTCATCCATTCTTAGAATATTACTGCCAAATATGGGCCATTGCTCTAGCTATATATCTAGAGATCCTTGATAAAATCCAAAGAAGAATCAGCAATATTATTAGTCCTGATCTGGTATCTCAGCTTCAGTCACTTTCCCACTGAAGTAAAGTTGCCTCCTTGTGCCTTTCCTATAAATACTTCCATGGCAACTGTTCAGATGAGCTTTCCACAATGGAACCTAGACTTTTTGAATTTAAGTGCAGTACTAGATTGGCTATGGGGTCTCACATATTTACAATTGAGTTAGCAAAATGTAATCATAAGTTCTATGCTAACAGTTTCTTTTCTTACACTTCTCACTATTATGTTTCTTTTGTTCTTGCTTCCAAGTAAAGTTTATGTCTTTTAATTCTTCCACAGCCTGTAACTACTTTGTGTCTTAGTGGCTTTACTGCCTTGCTTGGGGTTAAATCAATTAAATGGAAAAAATGTGCCTGTGTGTGTGTATTTTTCACACTTGTAAAGATATTCAGAATTGTGTGTGTTTTCTCAGACCTGTAAACATATTCAGAATTGTGTGTGTGTGTGTGTGCACATGTGAGAGTCCAAAATACATGCAGTATAAAACAAAGAATGAAACTCTGAAATGGCAGACAACTACTTGCAGCAAATTCTTTGGAGGATGAAGATGATATTTATCATGACATTGCAATAAAAAGGCAGCTTCAATCAGATGAAAAGCAACATAAAAAAACATCTACTTGAATAAGAAAGCAAAAAGGCAAAAGAGGATTGGCTGATTTATAGGGAACCACATCTTATCACTTTTCCCATTAGTCTAGTCATTATTTGATTCATATCAGATAAACACAAATTCTTCAAAAAGTGTGACAAAAAAAATACAAAAAAAAAAGAATAAGGATTCTGAAGAAGAAAGAAATTTGGATAATCTTCAAACAAATTTTATTACAAGACTTTGATCACATTTTAATATTTCAGTCAAATCTTTTGTACCCCCACTTCTGTGGCTGGTCAATCCCCGTTTTTTTTTTTTTCATTCTTTATACTTTTAATGTTTACTTAGCTTTGTAAAGCCCAAAGCAAACATTGGACAGAAACACAAAGAGAAATAATGTGTTAGATCAATTTTCAAACTTGACAGGTCTACCTGCCTAGAAAATCAGCATTTATACTTCTTGCAATAAATGAAGGTTCAAACATCAACTTCTAGCAATGGCTATCACAATTCTTGAAATTTATGTACTGCATAGAGTGGGGAGTTTGTGTTATTCCAGTTTCTCTACTGATTAGTCAAAGTGCCTACAAAATCAGCACTTAATCTCCTTGCAACAAAATCAAGGTTCAGACACCAAACACTGACACTGGCACTGGAAATCACAATTCTTGATATTTATACATTATACAGTATAAAGTCAAGTGGAGAAAGGTTGTGTTCTTCCAATTTATTATTTGAGAAGAGCCTACCTGTCTAGAAAATCAAGGTTCTAAATACTCATTTTTACTCATGCTAAAACATCAACCTGCGGCATTTGTGATGGAAATAAATTACAATTTCATTAGTGAGGCACACATTATTAAATATTTACAAAACATAGTTTAATCTGACACAAGGTCAGATGCATTCAGTAATTGTGGTAGGAATATTGTTTCACTAATCTTACAAGTGAGCAAGGAAATCAGCATTTAAAATCTGATAAACCAATATTCAATAACCAAACTCTGGCACCAGAGATCACAATTCTTGAAATTTGTCCATTAAAACTTTTTTCTAATAACAAGTAGGACTCAAATGAATCCCTTACTACAACTTTTTCAATTCTTGAAATTTGTCCATTAAAACTTTTTTCTAATAACAAGTAGGACTCAAATGAATCCCTTACTACAACTTTTTCAATTCTTGAAATTTGTCCATTAAAACTTTTTTCTAATAACAAGTAGGACTCAAATGAATCCCTTACTACAACTTTTTCAATTCTTGAAATTTGTCCATTAAAACTTTTTTCTAATAACAAGTAGGACTCAAATGAATCCCTTACTACAACTTTTTCAATTCTTGAAATTTGTCCATTAAAACTTTTTTCTAATAACAAGTAGGACTCAAATGAATCCCTTACTACAACTTTTTCAATTCTTGAAATTTGTCCATTAAAACTTTTTTCTAATAACAAGTAGGACTCAAATGAATCCCTTACTACAACTTTTTCAATTCTTGAAATTTGTCCATTAAAACTTTTTTCTAATAACAAGTAGGACTCAAATGAATCCCTTACTACAACTTTTTAGACATTATTAACATTATTTTTATATATAAATGCATCCTCGTAACAATGTTTTTTTCTATGAGGCTATGTGAAAGGACATGACCATATTCCCATTTCTTGCTACAAGCCGAGAAGAGCTTAAGTAAAGAATCCCTGAGGTGCTGGAGAATGTTACACAAGACATGCTACAGTGTGTTTGGCCAAAGGTGGACTTCCCGACTTGCCATATGTTGTGTCACAGGTTGTGCAGTATTGAACATTTGTGAAGTTTTGTGAAATCATTTATGAAATCTACATCCGTTTGAAATAAATATTTTATTTTCAACAGGAAGACAATTTAATCTTGTTTGCTTGGGACATGTAGTTACTCAGATATTCACGTTTTAAATTAGGTCAATTTATGGTGAGGACACTGTATTTACAAGGTTTAAATTAGTCCAAGTGTATTGAGTGACTGGAGCAGAAAGATTGTGATTCACTAATCTTAAAAATGAGGAGGGCCTGCCTATCTAGAAAATCAGCACTCAACACTCTTGCTTTTAACCTGGGCTCAAACACTAACCTCTATTTCATCTATGAGATAATCTATATATTTATAACCTTCGCTTCTAGGATTTCAATTTGATGAAGCCATCATGACACTAAAAACTGGTGATTTGTCACAAATTTTAGTTTTCATCAGTGAAAACCAACTGTTATTTATTTTTTTTTGTTCTTGATTTTTGAAAAATTTAATCTCACTTTAAAACCTGTTTTATATTTGTCTTTGCAAAGAAAACTAAAAGCTAAAAAGAAATAAATAAGAACTAGATGTGGGCAATGAAACAATAAGTCTACACCTAGAGATTAAATGAAGGGTTCTGTTCAGAATTCCTAGTAAGTTACCCAGACTGAAATAACCTGATGAAGGCCAGAGGGTATGACAGCTGAAATGTTGTGATAACAACAACAACAAAGATGAGGTCAATTATCTGTATATAAATAGTGTTGGCTGGATGATTTTGTTTAGCAGCATATCAATACCTCTATGGGTCATTTAATGCTGAAATCTAAATATCCAGCACACAATTTGATCCTTTCAATCTTGTACATAAGTTTATACTTTCAGTGTAAAAGTATTTTTTTTAGATATATTTTTAGATACATAGTTTGTAGATCATAAAATGTATTATTGGTAATTTTGCTATAAAAATCTATTTTTATATTTTTTTTTAGTTTGTATTATGATAAAAATGTACTGTCGATTTTTGTTTGGGGGTTCACTATTTGCTCGTAGCCTATGGTGCTTCCACCCCTAAGAACAAAGTCAGTTGAGAGATGATTCCATACTCCTCAAAACCTCTAATCTGCTAATCAGAGGCTTTGCTGCCAGATGAAGTTCATCATTATGCCCAGAACACTATAGTGTAAATAATGATAACTCTTCATCCCAGAAATTCAGACAAAAATCTAAACACATAACATCCATCACTGACATTTTATTAAAAAAATGCTCGCATTTATTTACTATTTGCTATGAAAAAGTCATTATTCCTCTTTAAAAAAAAATCTATTGCCAGCACACAGGAAAAAGCTACAAGACATTTTTTCAACTTTATGCAACCCATTATATCACAGGTAGGATTTATCTAACAGATGCACAAAATTATATCTATTTAAATTAATCACCACACAACATATACTAGAAGCATCTTGAGAATTTAACTGGAAAATGATTTCACTATAGGAATACATTGAAAGTGATTTCATTATGGAAATACATTACAAATGATTTTACTATATAGAAATGAAATAAATTATTTTAATACAGAAATGTACTGCAAATGATTTTACTATCTGATGTCGCTGCAAATGAATTTATTACAGAAATACTGTGAAAATACATTGTAATAGTTTAAATATTAAAATGCACTATAATGATTTTACTAAGGAAATGTATTTGAATGATTTTACAATGGAAATGATATAGCAAGTGACATTTTTATTCAAATATATTGCAAGTGATTTTGCAAGGCAAATGAATTTATGACAAATGTATTTTAAATGATTTTAATGTGGAAATCCATTGCAAATGATTTTTCTGGGGAAATTCATTGCAAATGATTTTTCTGGGGAAATTCATTGCAAATGATTTTTCTGGGGAAATTCATTGCAAATGATTTTTCTGGGGAAATTCATTGCAAATGATTTTTCTGGGGAAATCCATTGCAACCTATTGCAAATGATCATACCAGGGAGGGGAATTCATTGTAAATGATTATATCATACAACTAAATTGCAAGTGAGTTATTTTTTTCATATGAATGCATTGCAAAAGGTTTTATCCATTAGACATCAATAGAATGAAATTGAAATAGATATTGTACATTAGAATAATGTACAAATGATTTGCAAATTATTTTACTACAGTACTTCTAAGATTATCAGAACACCTTGTGACAGAGGTTGAAAAAATGTTTGCATAATTCAAAATTCCAAACTGAATTCCTGACATTATCAAAAAAGAAAAGAGAAAAAAGTCATTTTCTGACAGAAATTTAGCATTTAAATCATTAGATAATTTTCAAAAACTTTCTTCAAACTTTTGTCTCCTTTATTTTTTATGAAAAAAGGGCATCAATTTTTGTTTTTTCTGGCTGGAATCATATTTTTCAGCTGCTAATTCCTGAAGTTGGATTAAAGTAGATGTCTTTGTAAGAAGAGCTTCCACTTAAATGCGGAACCAACTTTGTCAAACAAATATTGCTGACTGAATTTCTCTATATTATTAATCAGTCAGTGTTGTGCATAATACACACTTGGGTGATCATCTCTTTCAGTCCATGATTGACTTGGGTGATCATATCTCTTTCAGTCCATGATTGACTTATCAGAAGATTTTTCTGCAGTAGTTTGTCATTTCTTTCTGTGGTAGACTGGTTGCCATCCAGGGCTACAGAATCCAATCTGTCATACTATTCAACCCAAAGTTGAGAGGAGAAAAGATGGATTAACGCCTTTCCCAAGAGTATTTGTGCCTAAGTGAATGAAACAAATTCAACTAGAATGTGAACTCAGCTCCCCAATTTCTCATTTCTAGCTGATCTCAATTGCACCGCAATGCACATCCCTATATTATATTTCACCATAATCTTAGCTTTTGGGATTATCTAATACATAAAGCATCAAACCTTTGATCTCTCCTCAACATATATTATCCATTTCTCTTTATTCAAGAATATTTTTATCAAAGTGTCAAATCACAAACTATTGCAAAACAAAACAAGACTACTGGAGAACTGAGTTACAGATAACCAAGGGAGTACCGTATAGACTTTTTTTTCGCACTGTCAAATATTAAAATAACTTCAAAAGTATTAAAAAAAAATAAAACAAGGCTGAGTTCTCAAAGCAAACCACCTTTTCTTATTACTTGTTTATTACAGTAATCATAACTAATATTAATGCATATATTTGTATAAACAAAAACAAATAGACCAGCAAGAGATATTGTGGAATAATCACTGGATTTAAAGGTTAGATTTGATCTTCTGTAGAGTTATTGAGTTCTTGTAAGTTCACTAAGAGTATTTCTGCATTTTACTGAGCTTTGTTAAGGTAAAACAGACATGAGTTTGAGCCTCACTAAGTGCTTCTTATCTATTCTGTTGAGTGTCTGAGTAAATATACTTTTAATCTATTCAAATTTTTTATTAAGTGATTTGTTTTCTATAGCTTATGAACTGTTTGCAGGTTATTTAAAGGCAGAAAATATTTTCAGATTACAAGACTATTTTTTGAGATAATAATAGCTTAGTCATACAAGCCTTACAAATTGACCCATCAAATATTAGAAAATACATTCATTTTAAATACAGAAGGTGCCATAAAACAAACTTCAGAAGGCTGACTAATATCCTTTTCCTGTTATCCAGGTCTTGTTGCCAGACAGATTGAGAGATTAGACCTTCTGACATAGATGTTCATTTCAATTTCATTCAAACTGTGTTCTTATGTATGTGTATGTTAATTCAGTGTTAAATCTAAAACTATTTGTACAAGACTTAAAAAAAATGTTTTAATAATTGTATTTATTACTGAATAAGTCTGAAAAGTTTATTAATCTTACAAATGTAACTGTGCTGTCAAAACCAGAAGCAATTGTTAGAAAGTTTTAATATTGAGATGCACTGAAACAAAAATCTTGATACAATTTATTAAGATTCAGAATTCACAACTAAAATAGAGTCCAATGAACTGTTTTATTAATATAGTCAATGGTATAAAGGATTCATTGATTACTGCTGGTATTATACAAATTGCTTTTTGCTCAATATCCTTTCATGTTAAGAAATGTATGTGTTTAATATAACAGTGAATCGGAAACATCTCTTGGATGAAAAAGGTGAGCAACAGAATGACAAAGAGGGAGATAACAAAGCTTATTTCAAGATGATCACCTAATAAACAAAAGTATCTGAATGTCTCACATGAAAGGCTTGAACAAATATGACTGCAATCTAAGAAATGTAGTAGTAAAAGAACTGATTAATTGAATGGGTCATTTCATTTTGTCTAAATACAGATAAATATTTTATTTAAATAGACTATTAAAATAACTAAGGGAAGTAATCACCTATAAATGTACTAACTTAAATTGATTTACCTCCCCTCTCACTACAGAGGACAATAAATACAGAACTACACATTGATAATTATTATATGACTTGATGATTAATAACCATCTTTTAGGATTTTTTGGTTTTTGTTTGTCAAAACTTTTAGGATATATTTTTGAATTAGTTTTTTTTTCCTTTTTTTCTTTGCTCTGCCTACAACAGGGAATATATCATTTCAATACATAATTTCAATCTTATGCAAATTGTGTGTGTGTGAACCTCAAATGGCATCAGTACATGTAAGTCACTCATGCACAACACAGACATAATCATATCCATATGCAGATGCAAAGTCATACATAGACAATGTGTAATGGATAAAAATTGGCTCCTCTTTTATAATAACATCCTGCTTCACATTTTTTCAATTCCAAGAAAGCATTTGTGAATGAATTCCATTATCCAAAATAAAAAACACACACATACATGTACATAATTTGAAAGATCAGCTGATTATGCTACCATGGTTTAAAACTTTCAGTATCGTCAGACATTATAAACTGATTTTATAATGCTTTATTTTGAATGCACAACAGGAAGTTTAAAATAAAGGGAGGAGTGAGTCATGATTAACAAAATAGTACTGTACATAATTTTATCCAGTTTTGTACAAACACAAAATGTACTTTCTAATGTATATACAACCAGACATTATTTCAGATCTTTCATTTAGTTACTTTTCTCATTCTGGAAATGATGCTATGACCAACTTTTCTTCTTGGCACAATTGGCAGGCTACTGGTCTAATTCAACTCTACTAATAACGGTTTAATAATTATATATAGGTAGGTAGAGAAACTCCTTCAATCACATATTTGTTTTTATCTCTGTAATTACATTTTTCATTAACAATATTCTGCTGTACATTGTTTTTGTACATTTTTTGGTATTTTCTCTCTTTATGTGATTTTCTAAATTTGAAGTACAACTGTAACTTAATTTAACCATATTTCTATTAAATATTCAGAGCATTTAGAGAAATGTTTAAGTAGTTTGAAAAATATTTTCCCTATTTTGGACTTTACTTTTAAATTAAAAGGCAGGTTAAACCAAATATTACTTTCTCATTCTATTCTTTTTTGTTCATCTATCTGGAGTTTATACATTTTTATGTCTATTTTCTTGTAAAGCTTTTTCCTAAACTTTTTTCCTTTCATCAAAAATTGTTTTATTAGAGGAATTTTCAGACAATCTGTATTCTGTACCTTTAGGGCTGTGTTGGATTATATTGGTGGAGTGGTTTGATCTGGTGTTTTCATGTCTTAATTTTGTGTTTGGCTTCATGTATGGGGAGATAGTAACAGCTTGTAGGTTGAGTTCCATGTCTAAATGTTGGACAACTCAACCTCTATATCAAAATTAAGACTTTTGAAGAGTTTAAAAAGTATTTTTCTTACTTTGTTGTTTGTTCTTTTATTGCCCAGTCTGTTATCTCTATATATTATATATATAAGCTCTTGCCACATGTTTGCTCTTTAACAGTGGCTTATTATATTGTTTGTTTGCAATAAAATCCTCACTCATTATAACTTACGATTTATTGTTATTAATTAATCAGTGACAGTCCATTTTTTAGACATTCCAAAATTTTTCTTCACTGTTCATTGTATTTTTTTTGTTTTTTTTTAATCATATCACCCCAAGCAAGGCATTTGATTGCTACTGTTTTGCAGGGGGTTACATAGGAGGAAAGTTATGAGAAAGAGTGACAGGTTAGAGGTGTTAGGAAGTGGGTAAGAGAAGGATGAATGTGGCCATAAAGTGAGGAATCAGTTTAAGTAGTGAAGAATATACATCTATCTTCTTTAATATAATAAAGGCCATTATTTATATATATATATATATATATATATATATATATATATACAGTGTATCAAGGCAGCAGATAATTTTCTAAACATATATTGTTAGATATAACAGACAATGAATGTCTATTATGCTATAAAATATCTCAATAAAATCACATTTCAATCTAGTCCCAACACATTACATTGTATTTAGACATATGTTTCTTTTGTTAACATTCCGGTCTCTCACAGTGGTATGATGTCATAGAACGGCATTACAAATTTATGAACTGAATCTGCTATTTAGTGAGTGTTATCATCACATAGAAATTTTTTATGTCAACACAAGATGATATCATATTTGATGGTAGATGTCTTTGTAATGATTCTGCACTGTTTTCCTGTATCCTTTTTGCTTTCAATCTGTCTTTTGAGTATCAAATTTTCTAAGATCTTTTTCCACAATATGTACCCTAGAAATTTCAACTATTTTTTTCTGATGCTATCTATAAATATGCTTTCTTTTTTTCCATTTGGTTCACAGTATTTTCAATATTTTTCTCTAGAATCATATTTGTTTGTCTATATTTCTGAGATTTACACTATTTGGACTATTTTCCTTAAAGACACATGGCCCAGTGGATATAGATGTTGGTTAGTTCCTGTAACTTGACCCAAAGAGCTGTGAGTTCAATACCAGGTTAAAGCAGTGGTGAACAAGTAACTTACAGTGTTAGAGGGAGATAACCCATGACTACCAGAAGAGGCTTTAAGCAAGGAAATAAGAATGATATACCCCAGTGATTGTAATAAAGGGTTTAGTTAAAAATTCTTACCACCTGAAGATGACCAGAGCATACAACAGTTAAAACATTGTAAAAATAGGAACAAAGATGAAGACAATAGTCCAAATAATATAAAATACTGTAATCATATTTCTGTTGCTTGAAGTATCTTCTTCATTTATGAAGAGATTGTCCAGCATTTACAGCCATATAGAAAGATCAGTATTACATAATAGTTCAAGACTCTTTTCTTTGTTTCTAATTACATTTTCCTGTTTCTTAATACTTTGCTTAGCTTTTGGAATGCAACTTTCACAGCATCTTTTAATTTCAGTGTTGCAATTTCTGTCCTCTGTTAAAAGACTTTCTAGGTATCTAAATTTTTTTACTTGCTTGATTTGGAAATCTCCAAATTTAAATTCACATGTTGCATTTTTTGTCCACTTTTAAAACAAGTTTGCTATTTGGAAGTAAAAAGTCTTTAATTTTGCTTTCATTTTTATCCATTTTTTATGTCAATAAGTTTTTGTCACTTTTTCTTAGTATGCCAGCTATAATTATAAAAATGCTTGTTGCCACACTACTCTAAAATAACATTTCTGGATGCTTTATTGTGAATCATTACTACTGTAGTGAGTACAGTTCTTACTGCATACTCAATATTATTGTCCTTCTAAGCAAATATCTATAAATAACCTACCATAGCAAATCCACTTTGACCTCGATTTTGTGACTCAAAAGTGTTACTTCATTGATGGAAATCTCTTATTGATACAGATAAAAAAGGTATCCCAACTACAGGATGTACTGACTACAGGTACAATTCTTGGCATATTCTTCCTCCTCGACAGGTGTAATGATATTCACGTGAAGTTAGCTGATGGAATTCTGCCCATCAACCATCTACTTCCCAACACGGCATACCCAAAGCTTTTTTGTCAAGATATTGTACCACTTAAAATTTTATCTAAGGGGAAGCTGAAATCAGCTAAGACCCTCTTTCTAATCTTTCTTTTGGAGGTGATATGAATACTGATTAGGTTTATAAAAAGAATTCACTGCCAGATTGATAGACTGAAAAAATCATGACAATTGTCTTATAGCAATTATAATTATATTATAAATATATTGTAAATATAGTATATTTGTTAAAAATGATAACCAGTTTTCTGGTAATTTCATATTGATTTAATCATTTCATCCAAGTAAAGCAACAAAGCAACTAAGATGCTTTTGTGGGGAGGTACTGAGAGTGAAACAATATAAAAAAAAAAGAGAAACTTTGAGAGAGAACAATAAAATAGCAGAAAGACAAAAGATAACAATTAACACTGCATTTAAATTATTAAGATCAAAGTTGATTGGAAAGCAAGAAGCCAGAAGAGTTCCACAAAGGAGAAGTGCAATAGAAGAACCTGTTAGCAACTGATACATAATTTCATCTAGCCATTCCATGTGTAAAATAATGAAACCTTCCTGCCAATCTAGTACTGTGCTTGAATTCATAGAGTCTAGATGCCATATTCATTAGAATAGTTACCATGAAAGTATTTATAGAAAAGATATGTGGGAGTGTTATTATGCCAGTTTTATATGATTAGGTCATTTTTTTAAAAACTTAGTTAAATTTATATGATTTGATTATAAAATCTGTTCCCTAGTTCCTCAACTACATGTATTTATGTGTACTATTAGATTGGTATCAAGGTTCCACCCTTTTACCATCAAAATAATTAAATGTAACCATCTCTTCTACTCTAACAGTTTCTTTTCTTGCATTTCCCGTTTGTGGAACTCACTTCTGTTTGCTTGCTTCCCTGATAGCTACAAGTTTAAATGCAATGTAAATTGCCATTATCTATCTACTTGATTCCCATCCATCTCTTATTCTTTCTTTGACATTCTCCGTACCTTTTTTTCTCTCACCGTAACCACTTCACACCAGTGGTGGTACTGGCTTGCTTGGGGTGAAATGATTATAAAAAAAATAAAATAAAATGTATCAATTTAATATGATTCAGTTTCTTTTTAAAATTCTATCAATTTTATATATAATGACATCATTATATTTTTTAGATCATTACTAGATCATATCAGAATAAATAGAAAAATAATCTTAGTTTTATATATTATAACTAGGTCTATGAAAAGAAAACCATTGTATATTATACTAGTAAGGCTAACTGACATTGTCTGTGTATTATATCAAAGCAACACCAGTAATGTACAAATTCATGAGGAACATAATTTGGTACCAGTATAGAATGTGGTCTACCTCTTTGATTTTGGTACAGTATATGACTTACCCAGTTTGACTGTGTCCTACCTCAGTAAAAGTATATCTATAGATATAAGTATTTGGCTATTTATTGAAACTAATTATTTATCACATTTATTTAATTTTAATTTATTTAATTCTTACCAGCAGTTCTTTAACTACTTGCTACTAAATATACTAAAACAGGATCTTTAATTGTTACTAATAAAGATACTAAAACAGCATCCTTTGAATGAAACAAGCAGTTTTGTAACTGTTACCAGAGACTTATAATACTTCCTTATAATACACTTTTTAAGGTAAATCATGTATAACAGTGATAGAATTTAGTGGGCCACATACGAGACCAGCACTCAATATTTTTCATCAGAATGTTTATGTTATTATTAAAAGTAATAATCAAAGTAATTTTTCATTATTTTTTTAATTTTTTAATCTTTTCTAACATGTTCAAAATTTTGGCAAAATATCTTCTTTTTTGTCAATGGGTAATCAAATTGTTACCAGAGTTTACTCTGGATAATGTAATATTACGCAACTCATTTTTTTCTTTCGTAAAAAAACATTAATTTTGAAATTCTTGCAAAAATCAAATAAATGTTGGATTTTAATGAAACTTTCAGGACATATTCACAAATTAATTATTTTTAAATCATTATTTTTATAAAATCTTGGTAAAAATATTTACATCAGTTACCTCCACCCTCCATGTAAATTCCTGAAATTTTAAGAACTTAAATTTTGTATTAGAAATTTGTTTTACTGGTTAAACGCAAGACTCCTTGGGAAATGTAAATCGTCTATTTTTTTTCTTTTCAAACAGTTGGCCATTTTTCCAAAAATTTGCTCCAAATAGTAAAATAAAAAAAAATGCAATAAAACTATGACACTATTCAATTAGATAAGCTTTTAAAAAAAAAATATATATGTATATATATATATATATATATATATATATATATAAAGGACATTATGGTTTGAAGAATAAAAGCACAGGTTTTCAAAAAGAAAATAGAATAAAAATTGTAATTAAATTTTTCTGTCTAATGGAGAGCTAAAACAAAGAGACCATCTGGTTTGGGCCAGGACTGAGATTAAGGAAATCCTAAGGACCTCTCAGAAAGAAATAGATAATATTTTTATGACCATTGAGTGATGGAGAAGAAGACCAACTGCTGACCATAAATTCAATTGATTTATAAGGACAGATTTCCAAAAGAAAATAAAAGAATGTGAATTAAATTTTTCATCTGCAAAAATGTGATAAAATGTCCCAAATCAAGGGCTTGTCCACTTTTTTGTCACTTGTTGGCCAAAGGGTTGATGAGAAAAAAGAAAAGAGAAGAGAAAGGAAAACAAAAGAAAATGATAAATCCTGAATGCAAAAATGACTACACACAAAATCATGATTAGAAAGAATTTTGAGCAATAATTAAAATTTGGCCATTTGGGCTAGACTACGCCTAGCCCCTGGAGGATGGATTTGATCATGTGATTAAGAAGAAAAAGCTCAGGTGAAATTTTAGGGAAGGTGGAGGAAATTCGACCACCCCCTGGGCAGTGATGGTGAGAGGCACTCACACAAACCAGAAGACGGATTTGTTCGGGTAACCAAAAGGAGAAGGCCCAAATAGAATTCCAAGAAAGAAGGAGGGGCTCCCCAATTTTTGAACATTTGCAGAGAGAGCCCTGATTGGTTGTTCAGGGAATACTAGCATTCCCAGAGCACATCATACCTTACCCCAGTCCTTGAGCAGAAGAAAAAAAAAAACACAGAGTAGAGCAGAGAGACCCTGCAGAGACGAGACTGAACAGAGAGACGAGAACCACCACCTCACCTGATCTGATGTGATTCACTGACCTGAGGAAAAACTTTTGGCTTAAAGTCTTGTTTCAGAAATCTTATTCAAAACCTTGACAACAAACACTGTATCATGATAAACAGGAATGGTCAATAGTTATTGCATCGAGAATATAGGCCTGCTTAAGCCATCTTGTATCCAGGAATTGTACATAAATAGGTTTTTCCTTTATCCAATTTTTTTTTTTCATGTAACTTTACTCTAACCTGTCTAAACCAAGTCGTCAATTCCAGTTGACCATTTGGACCAAGCCAGTTTTGTGATCAATTAACACAATGTGGGGGTGATACAAAACGTGGGGGTGATACAAAACTTGGGCAGAAGCGATCAACTCCATGTTCAGCTGAGTAGTCTGAGCTTTAATACAGAGTGGCCAAGGGTGGATGTCATATATCGTTCATTCAGCAATGAATTAGAATACTCTCAGCTATTGAGCATGTATAATGATAATATACATGCTAAAAAGTCTGCCTCCTTCTACCGAGCGGCCATAACTCAGAGGCAGAATCACCGAATGATGCCAATTTGGTCGGGTTTCAATCCTGGGTAAAAAGCAATTGGCTGTCTAACTGTACTGATGAGCTGTCATACAGTGAAACAGATCTGTCTGCGGATGACTACATATATATATATATATATATATATACACACACACACAGAGTATACACTCAAGTATAGTGCAAGTTTTTCATGATCAGTTTTTTTTATACAAAAAAATAGAGGGTAGTCTATATAATTTTTTTTTTTTGAAGAGGTTGAAAATTATACACATTTGATGACTGGTTGCACTACACACAGTTCATTTTTTTTTCTGTAGGATTTAAAATTTACGCCAAAAAATTCAGGGTTCACACTATCCATGAAGTCGACTTATACACAAGTAAATACAATAATTGCTACATTTTTTTTTTGTTTTAAGTTTATATTATAAAAATCTATGAAAGAAGATTCCAGTCAATAAATAAATGTTGTTTTTCTTCATCCATTGAGCACTTTTGATAAATGTTATTCTGGTGACTTTTTCTCTTTTACTAATTTTAGTGACTTAACATCTATTTCATTGTCAGTCATTGAAGAGAAAAAAAAAATTAAGTTTTCAAATTTGAAAACCTAATTTTTCCCTTTTCTTCCATATTTACCCTGATAAAGTTCCTTGGAATTAAACACTTTGATAAAGAAAAATTTTCTTTTTGTCTCTTATTTACACATAAATCATTATAATTGCCAGTTTCCTACGTGGTAGTCACACATTCATCAAGAAGTCAACATTAGACATTGAGTAAACTTGGCATTTTATACCTGAAGAAGGTTGTAGTACACAACATGAGAAACACTGTGATAATATCAAAGATGAGAAGATGAGAATATTAGTCTGATTGCAAAAAATATAAATAATGATATTTATCCTAACAGAGATTTTCAAATGAATATGAACATTAATTATTATTACTATAAATAACATACTCTGATCATTTGTGAATATCTTTGTTGATGATACAATGATATGGGGGGGGGGCACCTCTAAAGTTTTAGTTGGGGGAAAAAACTGGCTGGTGACATTTAATGCCATATAAACTAAACTAGTATAATAACTGAGCAGACCCTGAATTTTTGTCTATCACTTATTGGCTTAAACTCAACTCAGACCTCAAGTACAGTACGAGTTTCGATTGGCTCAATTACTCACAGAATCAGTGAGGGACTACACAAGAAATGCATCTCGAGGATAATCACTTAAGATACTTCAAAGGCCTTTGACAAGGTGTGGCATAAAGGATCACTGCACAAACTCTCTAGTGATAGAAGGTAAGATTTCATCATTTTACCATTGAAACAGCTAGATGTAAATGTAAGTTTTATGCTAACAATTTCTTCTGTCACACACCTTGCTTGTGGAACTCTCTTTGAGATTATTGCTTTCCAGTCAACTGTGTTCTTGAAAAATTTAAATGCGGTGTCAATAATTATAATCTGTTGTCTTAATTCCTCTCTTTTATTGCTCTCTTTTTATAATTTCTTTCTAATATTATCTCACAGCCAGTAATCTGTGTATCTTCTTGGCATTATTGGCTTTGCTTGGAGTGAAATGATTAAAAAAAAAAAAACACTATGCAGACAGATATTTTTAGAGAAAATAATAAAAAAACAAGAATTTTTTTTTATCATAAAAATAAAAACGACCCAATAAATTGTGTTTATATTCTGATATTTATTCACATTTATAAGGACAATATTACTGAAAGTGGGTTGTTTTTTTTAATCATTTTTTTTCAATATAATTTCAAGTGAACGAAATTAAAACAACAACAAAAAGTAGTACTGCATGCAGACATATGGCAATAATCAAAAATTTCAATTGATCAAGGTAAATAAACAATATCATGACAAGCATAACAAAAAGATATTTGGTGTAAGAGGGGAACATGTAAAGAACATCCAGATTAAAGTGAATGAAAAATACAAACGAGGAATTGGTTTTCAGCACAAAATCTTGGACATAGGAATAAAAATTGAGAATTCTCTAAAGTTCTAAGACTGAAGAAATAAAATAAAGGACAGACTCCAAAATATGACAAAAGAATTTGTTAAACTGAAACACACTCAAGAAAAAGAAAATAAATCACACATGCACATTATATATATATATATATATTGTTGCGGAGTAGTTTTTGCACTGAAAGTTATAATCGTGCTATGTTGGTTGCTAATCAACTTAACACACCCAAAATGTTAGGAACTTGTTAATCTTCCACTGTAAGCTGACTCCTTAGTATTTGGCTAACTGCTGATGAATATCAACTGCCTTAGTCCAACTATGTTCAAACTGGAACTAACTAATAGTTCTACCGAACTCCAATAGAACTCTAAAGAACTCTCTAGAACTTCCCAAGAACTTCTAGAGTTAACTTCCTGTTAACTCTTATTAATATAGGAGAAAAAGTCCATTATCTGAGGAATAGGTATGTTTCACCATAACATATATATATATATATATATATATATATATATATATATATATATATATATATTAGTTTTAGTGTAAAGAATTTATCACTTTAACTTCGAAGTTTCATGAGGACACCAATATGATGCCAAAATTGTAGTGATGAGGAAAACATTCTGCTGTGAGTCTGTTCCACAAAGTTGCAGTTCTTTGGAAGAAGTTATCCAAATGGAACTTACTTTTTAGAAATAAAATATAAATACAAAATGAATGAAGATGATTCATTTGTGTGTACTTGGCATAGCGATTCCCAGTTACAAAGGTCAGAGCTGGTGGGACCAAGAATATCAGTCAGTTAAGTGTCATACATGATACATGCTTTGGGTGATCATGTCTCGAAAGAGATATGACTGACTGGACAGAAAAGTATCCTGCAGTAGGTTGCCATTGCTTTCTGCAGTAGACTGGTTGCTGACCAAGGCTATAGAAACCAATCTGTCCTATTGTTTAACTCATAACTGGAGGGAAGAGATGGATTAATATCTTCCCTAAGGGTATTTGTATGTAAGTTAATGCAAGGAATTCAACTGGAATTCAAACTCGGCTCCCTGATTTGTCATTCTGAATCTATATCCACTGAACCACAATGCACATGTAGCTTGTCCAAACATTTGCCATAGAAATAGGGATATAGTGATAAGATGATTGTAATGTTTTGTCTTTGGAGAAAGGGATTGTAGGATGGAAAATATTTCATCATCTACAAAGCTGTGTAGACCATTTTGAATTCTATCAAAACAGGCAAGTGAGGACTGGGCAGATCCAGTCCATATATGAAAGCAATATTCCATTTTTTTTTTTTTTTTTTTTTGTCTAATCTGACTTTTATAAAGACAGAATACATCAGAAGGAGTCAGATACACAAAGTCTGGTTCAAGGCCACCAGTAAGGATCAAATTCATTACTCAGGAGTAATGATCTGTGTAACTGATTTGTTTATTATTATATTCATTGCATACACAATATTAATGATTTGTTTGCAAACTATTATTCCATGTTGTGCAAAATGAACCAGCAAGCCATTGCACTATATTGCTTTGAAGTCAGCATGAACCCTATTACAAGAGAAAGTGGTGACCACAGCAGCATAGAATGCACTAATTTGAGAAATGAATTAATGATTCTATGCTAAATAAAAACATATATTTACTATAAAAACTCACTTGTTTGTTATTGTGGCAAGTGGGTGCTTCCTTATTTTGTTCAAGTCAGCAGCCACAATGGAAGTAATCAGCAGAGTACAACCTGAAGTCCCAGAACCCATAAAAATGCTGACCAAACCTATTTGGCCTTTTTCCCACTTTTCATTTTCAGCAACCTCTACCTTCAAGCCCAGCTCAGGGGATTACATACACAACCATTGCTGCAAAAGACAAGGCCTATTTCTCATTCCTCTCATGGAAACCAGCAGAGAAATCTTCCTTCAAGACACCTACCCAAAGGAAAAACTACATACAACCCTTGCTGTAGAAGATGAGGCCTGTCCTAGCAATTTCATACTCAGCTTTCTTATTTCTCCTGTGCAAACTAACAGTGAAATCTCTCTCTAAAAGTGATCTACTCAAAAACTTTGTGAACTGGGAAACACCATTTTTCCCCCCACAAAATACTATTATTTTGCACTCACTTTCAACCAAAAATAAAAGCTGTTAAACAGTTATTTCACATCTTGGGTTTTGTTCTCACTGCTAAACATGTAAACACACACAAACAACTGGGAAAATACCTACATTACATTAAAGAATTGCAGTATATTATAACAAGAATTAAATGTAAAATGTTTGCCCACTGTGTCCGTTTACAGGTGTGGGGACAAAATGACCAACGTGCTTACAACAAAATATGGATGATGGAGGAGTGAACACCACAAGAAATTAGTTACATTCTCATGAGAAATTCTCTCATTAAAAATAAAAGCATTAGACTCGGTTTTAATATTTTATATTGATTCAGGTTCTACAGATAAAATAAAGAATAGCAAAATAAAAATTCACTGACAGGAAGTTGAAATTATTCATGATTATGCTTCCTGCCTTATTTAACAATTTTCCACAAAGTTCATTTATTCCAAATCTGAAATCCAAACTTAAATATCATTAATCAAGTTTTCCAAGAGTTGTGTTAATTAAATTAAAATCACAAAATTATTTATTCATATGCAATGCAATCTCTTGTTTAAATAATACCCTGGGCTATGATGGAAAACTCATAAATATATTTCATTTTCTCGACTAATGACACCTATTGATTTTGCATATAAAGAGCCTGTTTTAATTTTTGTATAATGTCACCTATTTTTCTGGGGAGAAAAAGCAAGAATATATTTTATTTTCTTGTATAATGAAAAAGCATTTTTTAATTTTTGCATAACACCACCTCCTATTTTTTTTTTAATATAAAAAGCATGTTTTCTAGGGAAAAGGCATGAATGTATTTGATTTTCTTGTATAAGTTTAATATATACCTATTAATCTGGCATATAAAGAGTATATGTCTTAATTTTTGTTTAATGCCATCTCTATTTTTTGTATGTAAAAAGTATGTTCGAGCATAATGCAGCCATCTATTTTTATATAAAAAATCATGAATATATTTCATTTTTTTGTATATTTTCTATTAATTTTGTCAGTAAAAAAGCAAATTTTATTTTTTGCATATTACAACACAGATTTTTATATAGAAAAAAGCAAATATATTATTTTCTTATATAGTGTTGTCCCAACTTTGTTATGCATGAAAAGTGAGAAATAAACAGTTTTCAATTTGTTCAATAAATTGTCTTATTACTAAAACAATTTTAGAAACCTGCATAACCCCTGGATGGGAAAGTCTTAACCCATTTCACAAAGGGACAAGTCTAATATACCTATCATGAAAAAGCAATATTTTATAGAATGGCCAGTGAGGAAAATGATTAAACACTGATATTTGTTCTAGCCAAGCAATAGCAATAGTAAATACAGACTGTGTGTTCCTGTGAGGTCCATTTTATTGGGAGACAGTTCTATGTAGTACTTGATAAAAGTAAACAAAATAGTCAAAAATATTATACTAAAAGATTATGGAAAGATAGAAACTGTTAATATTAAAGACAGCAGTAAATAAACAAGGAAAATAGAAAAATGAAAATCATTGAAAACAAAATAACTTTTGAATTGCAACATCAAAAAAATTTAAAACTTAAAAAAAAACATAGACAATTTTGGCACCAAACTTGTCTGCAATATAAATGTACCAACATTGGAAAGAACTTCTGCCATTAAAATTCTACCCAATGCCAGGATATTCCCTTGGCAGTGAAAAACTACCAAATTTTCATTCAAGTAATCCCCAGGGTTGTCTGACCCTTTTCCACAGAAGCTAAACTAAATTTAGTTTAACTCCATGAATACTGAAAGCCCTACAAACCTGGTGAGAAAATATTGTTGGGATATATTGAAAAGATCAAATGTTGTTAAAATATTTAAAATTTGTTATTTCCTCTTCATCTTATCAGACAAAAAGACTTTCTGGAATTATTTCATAAAAATCTTTGATCTTATACATGTCATGCATAGTGTCTAACTTGTTCATAATTATCTAATCTCTCAGCTGTATACAACAATATCCTCAGATCAATGATAAAAATGGCTTTGAGAGAATGAAACATGGATCTCTTAGCAAGGACCATTTTTCTTTGAATCTTATGGACGTTGTCAAATAACAGAAACCATGTCACTTGAGGACATTCAACAACAATAACTAAAATAAATATTATTTTCTCTTCAAGTTAAATCTGATAACATACTCAACATGTTGACATTTGACCCTACTTCAAACAAAAGGTTAGTGAGGAAGTCTCCATCAATACCAGAAAGGGTGATAACAACAACAGGACTTGAGAAACCTTTTTTCCAGAAAAATTATTTTAACAGATTTTATAAATTTCTATCAAAATTAGCACTAGCAGCTTGGTCAATAAATGCTAAATTTTCTTTATCAGGAAACAGCTAATATTACCAATACCATGAGAGATAAGAACAGATACTACACTTTAATCCCAGGCTGATGTCCAGAGAAGGAAGAAAAGTAACTCAAGTAGCACTGGCTGTTCTGTTAATGAATGCCAAATGTTTCTTTACAAGGAAACTGCTAATATTACCATTATTATACAAAATAAAGTATTAATTTAATTTTCTCCAATTAGCATTATCTTATTAAAAAATTTATTTAATTATTTTTATTCTTAACATAAATCATATTATTTTACTTCCAACCATGTGCTATCAAATGTGAAAATTGAGTCAAGTACTTTCTATGCAATTATAAGATTATCAAAATCAATTTTAGCACTAAAAACTTTCAACAAATTTATTAAGATCTACTAAGTCAAGCATGGAGGCACAGTGGAGTAATGGATTGTGGCTGCAGATTGAAGAGTCAGAGAACCAAGTATAAATTCCAGTCAAGTTCACTACATCCACTGACCTTGGGAAAGGTATGACTCCATCTCTTCTCCATGGTAAATAGCAGGAAAGACTGGGTTCTATGGCCTTGGGTGGCAACCAATCTAAGAGAAGGTCAACTCTGAATTTAAAACCAACCTGGAGAGGATTGGGCTCCATAAGGCTACTTTGCCCAAGGACACATCACTTCTCCTGCAGTCACAGTACATGTGGTGCACCTATGATTCTAACAGAGTTATGGGACTCATGATCATGAAGTCAATCATATAGTGCAAGGCTAAATAAGAGGAACTGAGTGTTGCACCAATATCCTGAGTGAAGGAGGTGGTGCGGGGACTGCTTGCTATGAAGTGCAGCATGCTTGAACATCAACTAATCACAATTATAGGCTTTATAACCCATTAGAATCATCATGAAACTACATGTACTGTAACCATAGAAGCAGTGAGTGAGTCTAGGGTTAGATAGCCTGATGGAGCTTAATCCTCTTCAGCCTAGTTTTGAATTAAGGAGTCCTTCTCCTAGACTGGTTGCAAGCAAAGGCAATATAGCCCATTCTGCAATGATATTTAACCTGTAGTAAGAGGAAGTTGGATCCATCTCTTTTCCAAGGGTTTTAGTACAAATCTGAATGCAAAAGACTTGACCAAACTTTAAACTCAGCTTCCTGAACCCACTTTCTACACAATTAAACCATTAGACTACCCACACATCCACTCAACTAATGGCACCATTAAAAAATATTAAAATACCTCATATATAACAAAGATTACATATTTATTTTGTCAATATTTGGCAAAAATCAAAAGCAGTTATAAAATAGTTTTATTTAACAACATGCGTTTGGAAAAAGAACCATTTATAATTTGATAGAGATAAAAATCTCTTGTTTTATGTGTGATATGGCCACTCAAAAAAGTTTTGTACTAGGTAATTTAAACAAAATTCATTTCTAAATGCTCCAAAAATTCTTCAACTGCTAGATGGCTAGAATGATCACCAATTTTTGGATAGCACTAAAAACAGACTTCTTGAAAAAATGGGATCAAGAGGAAATAAGTGTTCCTTCAAGAAAAGAGGAACAAATACAACAAATAATCAAATCAATAACAAATCTGGTTCTCCAAATCAGTTTCCTTTTCTTTTGGTGACAAACAGAGAAAATTGGTTGCAAAAAAGACTAGTAGAAAAAAAAAGTATGTGAGTATATATATATATATATATATATATATATATATATATATATATATACAGTGGCTTTGCAATAATAAAAATATTGAATGAAAAGGGTGTTTCATCGACCCAGAAATGATAATTCTGGATTCCTTATCACCAAATGTTGAAACCTTGAATGAGACATAAAGATTGAAATCCCCACCCACAACAAAACAAAATTGTAAATGCTCAAAAAAAAAACAAAAAATAATACAGGTAAAATCATTTTTAAAATTCTACAAAAACATTTATTGATAGATGGGGTAATGGGGGCAGGGAAAAATTTATCAGAGAAGAAAATTTGCCTTAAAACAAATGTACACACACTTTTAAAAATCTTCCAGATAAGGAAGTGTTTTAAAAGGATAGATTATGAGTTCATGAATTATGGGTCATTTTCACAATCATTAGCAATATTTTGAAGTCCTACCACACTTATAATCCCAAGCCATGTTCAAAAACCCCACTGATAATCCCAAGCCTAGTCCACAAACCCCGCTGATAATCCCAAGCCTAGTTCACAAACCCTGCTGATAATCTAAAGCCTAGTCCAAAAATCCCATTGATGACCCAATGCCCAGCCCACAAACACCGCTAATGACCCAACGCCCAGCACACAAACCCTGCTAATAAACCAAAGCCTAACCCACAAACCTTGCTGATAATCCAAAGCCTAGTCCACAAACGCCACCGATAATCCAAAGCTTAGCTTACAAACCCCACCGATAATCTAAAGCCTAGCCTACAAAGCCCACCGATAATCTAAAGCCTAGCCTACAAAGCCCACCGATAATCTAAAGCCTAGCCTACAGAGCCCACCGATAATCTAAAGCCTAGCCTACAAAGCCCACCGATAATCTAAAGCCTAGCCTACGAAAGCCCACCGATAATCTAAAGCCTAGCCTACAAAGCCCACCGATAATCTAAAGCCTAGCCTACAAAGCCCACCGATAATCTAAAGCCTAGCCTACAAAGCCCACCGATAATCTAAAGCCTAGCCTACAAAGAGCCCACCGATAATCTAAAGCCTAGCCTACAAAGAGCCCACCGATAATCTAAAGCCTAGCCTACAAAGAGCCCCACCGATAATCTAAAGCCTAGCCTACAAAGACCCACCGATAATCTAAAGCCTAGCCTACAAAGCCCCACCGATAATCTAAAGCCTAGCCTACAAAGCCCACCGATAATCTAAAGCCTAGCCTACAAAGCCCACCGATAATCTAAAGCCTAGCCTACAAAGCCCACCGATAATCTAAAGCCTAGCCTACAAACCCCACCGATAATCTAAAGCCTAGCCTACAAAGCCCACCTGATAATCTAAAGCCTAGCCTACAAACCCCACCGATAATCTAAAGCCTAGCCTACAAAGCCCACCTGATAATCTAAAGCCTAGCCTACAAAGCCCCACCGATAATCTAAAGCCTAGCCTACAAAGCCCACCGATAATCTAAAGCCTAGCCTACAAAGCCCCACCGATAATCTAAAGCCTAGCCTACAAAGCCCACCGATAATCTAAAGCCTAGCCTACAAACCCCACCGATAATCTAAAGCCTAGCCTACAAAGCCCCACCGAATAATCTAAAGCCTAGCCTACAAACCCCACCGATAATCTAAAGCCTAGCCTACAAACCCCACCAATAATCTAAAGCCTAGCCTACAAACCCCACCAATAATCTAAAGCCTGTATAATTCAGGATTTAGCCGTTAGTGATTTTAATCTTTTAATCGATTCATTTTCATAATTTTCATCTTCAGTTTTTCTGCACTTTCTGAGCTCTGACCGTTCAACATTTGGGATTATGGGTCTGTCAAGACTATGGTTAATTCTCTTAAGTGATAACACACAACTGAAATTTGACATTTGAAAATAAGTAGAAATAAAAGCAACAAAATTTTCACAGGTGCACAAGAAAAATAAATGGAATTGTTTGGGGTTATAGTCACATATCACTTTGAAATTAAACTAACACCAGTTTTTCTGAAATATAATAAAATCTTTTAACAATGCATAAAGCATCTTTCAAATCAGCCAAAAAGAGATACAAGAACACAAACATTCACTGATTATCATGGAGATGTTGCTTTGAGAAAAAACAAAAAGAAAAACACCCAAAGCTAATAAAGTAAAATTAGACTAATTTTTTAAGCTTTAATTTGTTTGCCATGGATAAATAATGATAATAATTATATTGAATATAAGTTTCATTAAAAATGTTATAATCTTTTTCTTTTCAGTACATAAATTATAGAAAAAATTGTCCAAATGTTTTATTTATCCAAGCACTTTTGGCTGTACTTTTAGCCATTATCAAGGATAAATTTTATTTTAACTGAATATATAGATTATTTTATGCATGTATCTAGTTCTAGGTATGTTTTATTTTCCAAAAATGGTCATTTCGACTGAACTGCTGATAGAAAGACAAATAGTTTATAGATTATTTACCAATTTGAATTTTTTTCAGAAAGAATAATTTTAAAATAAAAAAAAATTAACAAAAATAATAAAAAGAAAAGTGTAAAGTAAATAATTTGGAAGTAAAGTTCTCTTGTATCAAAATATAAGGAGGTGTGGATTAAATACTTAATATGTTTGCTGTCACATGTTGCTGCTGTGTGATGCATGTATTGATTCTGATATTTGAGTATCCTTACAATGATAAGAATATACGAATGCATCATATAACAGTATGAGACAAAAAACAAAGCCAGTGCCAAGGACACATATAAGCATTACTTACATTTTAATATGATTTTATTTACCAAAATAAAGTAGTATTACATAGTAATTCCTAATGGTAACTAAAAAGTAGATGGCATTATGGAAATGTTCAAATATTCAAGGAAGAAGTCAATGTGTCAATTTTATTTACCAAATTAAACATAAATATTTTTTAATTATTTTTAAGGTTAACTCTACCAAAAACAGAGATGGCATTATTAGAAGGGTTCAAATATCCAAGGTACTAGTGTATATTTTAATGAAATAAATCATATTTACTAAAAAAAACAAAATTCAGATATCCAAGGTACCAGTGTATGTTTTAATGAATTAAATCATATTTACTAAAAAACAAATTCAAATATCCAAGGTACTAGTGTATGTTTTAATGAAATAAATCATATTTACTAAAAAAAACAAAATTCAGATATCCAAGGTACCAGTGTATGTTTTAATGAATTAAATCATATTTACTAAAAAAAAAAATTTGAGGTGGCAGCCCCTGTGCTATAAGCTATTAATATTCAAAAGATTAATTGATAGATTTATTTTTTACTGCTTATCAACTCTTTGAGTGATATTTAAAGATGAAACATATTTAGCATGGTATGAAGAATTCTTTTTTTTGCAAATGAATATTGTATGAACACGTTTTTGAAAATAACAAATGATTTTTCACATAGATGTGAAAATTTAAGCAATAGCTGTAGGGAGTATATGAATTCATACCTTTTCCAAGTGTATGTGTGCATAAGTAAATTTAATGAACCCAACTGGAATTTGAACTCAGCTCTCCAATTTCTCATTCTGAGCCATTATCTATTATACCACTTGCACATTCACACAGGCTAATGAACATTTTTTGTCAGTACAAAACTAAAACTATAAGATACAAAAACAAAACAAAAAATGAAACTTGTCCTGATTTAAATACCTGTTGAAATTAATCCTGTTTATATTTTAGCAATACAGAAAATTTTCTTGACAAATGAGATAAATGGTAATTTTCGAACAAGACAGATAATTAATATTACTTCTACTCTATAATGGTTGCTATATAAACATTTCATGTACTAAATAGAACTATTATGAGACAAAGGTGGTATAAATTTAGGTTAAAATCTAAAAAAAATGTCCCTGGGAGGACGTGGTTTAAATTCTTAATCTTGATGAAAATATATTTGATACTGATTTATTTTATAACACTTAATCCAAAAATAATTGAAAATTTTTCACAATTTTTTCTTTATTCATGAAAATAAGTGCTTTTATAATTTATTATACAGGGCATCTAAGAAAATATATAATTATATATTCACAATATGACAAGAAATCTTTTTCCCACTGACAGAAGTTGCATCAAGAAATAAAATATTAGTTTTAAAACAATAATATTTATACACTTGAGCAATAAAAAATTTTTAGTTTGTGGAAAATCATTTTATTTTGCACTATCTTCCATAAAAAAAAACGTTTCAAGATTAATACATTTACAGTGACCAATCAGATTGCAGATTATAATTTGATATTGTGCTTACCTTTTTTATCCATGGCTGTGATTGATTATTTAAGATATTGGAGAAGGAAACAATTGAAGATAAAACAAGAAATACCATTTGTGAGTTATTACTTACTATAGTTATTTTGTTTTTGATTTTAATCATTTCAAGTAAGGCAATAAAGCCACTAAGACACAAAAAGGTTACTGAGTGTGAGAGAATATGAGAAAAAATATTACAAAGGAGAAAGAACAATAAAATAACAGGAATTAAGAAGATAGAAGGTAACAATTGACACTGCATTTGAATTCTTGAATATCAAGCATGACTGGAAAGCAAGAAGTCGAACAAGTATTTCAAAAGTAACAGGTGCAAGAGAAGAAACTCTTAACATAGAACTTACAGTTACATCTAACCATTTCAACTATAAAATGATGTGACCTAGCTGCAAATCTAGTACATGCTTAAATTCATAAAGTCATACTAACAAAGAGGAAAGCTCATCAGAACAATTACAATGAAAATATTTATAGAAAAGGCACAGAGTAGATACATTACAGTAGTGGGAAAAATGACTGAAGCTGAGATGCCAGGTCAGAACCGATAAAATTGTAGATTCTTCTTTGGATTTCTTAAAGAATCTCTAAATACATAGCAAAAGATGTTTGGCACAAAACAAAAAGTATGGGGCAACCAGTGAGGATCCAATTAACAGTGAATATCAACCAAATGGACTCACTAACTATTAGTTAATCACAACCTCCCCACCAATAACATTTTGGTGTTGGTTAATCTATATTGATTTTCTTTTTATAATAATTACAAGCATATTCTTAAATAATAATCGCTTATCATTTGTAGCTTTAAGTAAATGCAATAATAGGTGAATAGACAATAATGTGAAAGAAACAAAAGTAAAAAAAAGAAAAATGACAAAAATGTGAAACTCAGTAAATTACAAATTAATGATGTATAAATTATCTATCATGGGCTGGGTGCATTTTGGTAGATCTTTTT
Source organism: Ascarosepion bandense (assembly GCA_037127315.1). Classification (NCBI taxonomy): domain Eukaryota; kingdom Metazoa; phylum Mollusca; class Cephalopoda; order Sepiida; family Sepiidae; genus Ascarosepion; species Ascarosepion bandense. The sequence continues at coordinate 2,417,484 of JBBBDQ010000124.1, read as the reverse complement.
ATTTTCTTTTCTTTATACAAATCTAGTTAAAGATGGATGTATATTCTTCAATAAGAATTTTTTCAGTTTATTTCTAGAAGCACATTTTTCATGTTTCCTGTGCAAATTTTAATAAAAACTGTCCAGAGTAGTTTTGGTTTCCAAGGGTCATTATGGAAGAGTTTATTTGTGGACAAAACTGGTGACGGTGAACAATTTTTTGGGGTTATGTTAGTTTCATTCTATATTAAATATGGTGTCACGGCAAAACCCTTTCAGTCTTTAAAGTATCATGCCTTTACAAACATGGATAAAAAAATCTGTTAAGTGACAACACAATATTAAAAAAAGAAACCAAACTGATATAGCACAAAAATCATTATATATATATATTGTAACAAAGTTATAGAACTCATAGATTTTTTTACCTGCTGTTCATGCATTCACTTTTATAAAGAGTGCTCGATACAACGTAGAGCATTATACTGTAATGGTTGTTAGAATGGTTTATAAATTCATAGTATCACTACACAAAAATTTTCACATTTCAAAACTACTATGTGCGCTTCCCATCGAGTGATAAGTTGATTTCAACTTTATCACCCAATGAGAAGCACACATAGCAGCTTCGAAACACGAAAATTTTTGTGTAGTGATACTACGAATTTATAAACCATTCTAACAACCATTACAATACTATATATATATATATATATATATATATATATATATAATGGATTCTCCCGTCGCGTTCAACGTATGAGGGTCCAACCTTTTTCCAGCAAGACAACCACACAGAGATTTGTTTATAGTGGTGAAGGCATTGTGTAGTACCATCCACACTTCTTGGAACTGCTGATAACAAACAATTGGTGCAGATGACTGCCACAGATCGCACGAACAGCAGACCTCAATTATTTAACCCATAATTGGAGGGAACGAACGGATTAATACCTTTCCCAAGGGTACCAGTGCGCAAGTGAATGCAGCGTGCTCGACTGAAATTGGAACTCGGCTCACCGATTTCCCCCTCCAAGCTGACATCCACCGCACCCCAACGCACATCCGTGAATGCTAACAGCACCTGGTATTCCCAAGTGGTCACCCACCTAAGTACTGACCAGGTTCAACGTTGCTTAACTTCGGTGATCGAGCGGGAACCGGTGTATCCAACGTGACATGACCGTTATATATATATATACTATTAATTATTACATTAAAACATGTGAAAAACTATTACAGAATCATATTTTGTTTTGACATTGCAAGAACAATGTTTCATCAGGTAGTTAACAATGATGGTATTGATTTGGAGTACCATCATTGTGAACTACCTGATTATATATATGAATGTATGTGTATGAGAAAAATAATGTGTGAATGTGTGTGTTTATGAGTCAGTAAAGTTAATACGCAAGATAAGTTATAAACGTATGAAGCAATGAAACAATTTTGTATTTTAAATAACATAAGATCATGTATGAATGTATGTGTATGAGAGAATAATATTTGAATGTGTGCAAAATGAATGCATATTAAAACACTTAGCAAAAAAAAACATTTTCAATACACATACATGATTCTCTCACATTATTTAGAATAGAAAACCATTTCTTCGCTTGACATGTATAAACCTTATTTCACATATTAAATTTACCAACTCATAAATGCACACATTCACACATGATTTCACTCAAACACATACATTCATACATAATTCTCTCATTATAGATATATATATATTTAGTGTATCGAGGCAGCAGATAATTTTCTAAACATATACTGTTAATTATAAGAGACAATGAATGTCTATTATATTTAACCATAAACCGTTCTAAACATTGTATTTTGGCTTTAATTTCAGGTGAAAATAAAGAAAAAAATTCTCCAACATTTGGATAATTTTTTATTAAGTTAGTTCTTAGCTTTTGGCTCACATGAGCCATCTTCAGAGAGGTTATAAGGACGTTAACACAAAAACATCCACCATCAGTGATGATTTTATCTTGTGTTGACATAAAACTCTGCTAAGCAATGGCAACAGTTACCAAAAATAACACACTGTGTGAGAGCTCAAAATGATAACAGAACCATATATTTAAATGCAATGTAATGCAATGGGCCAGATAGAAGGAAAAAGAGACAGAGGAAGGCAGCGGATAACATATTTAGAGCTTGATCAGGTGGATGAAAGAACGGTGGCTGCAAGGTGCAACAGGAGCAAACATACTAAGAGCCACAAGGGATAGGGAGACGTGGAGAACCATGATCGCCTACGTCCTGAAAGGACAGGGCACATAGAAGAAGAAGAAGGTGTTATGACCAGATTTAAATGTGATTTTATTAAGTGTGGGTTGTTTGGATTTAATGTAGATAGCCTCCAATATCTGAACATTCTTTTTACTGTGTGTATGAGTGAGGATTATTGTATTATTAGAAAAACATAACCATGTAGATAATATCAGACAGATTTTAGTCAACAATACAATAATCCTCACTCATACATACAGTAAAAAGGACGTTCAGATATTGGAGGCTATCTACATTAAATCCAAACAACCAACACTTAATAAAATCACGTTTAAATTTGGTCATAACACATTACATTGCATTTAAATATATGGTTCTGTTATCATTTCGAGCTCTAATGCAGTGCGACGTCATAGAACGACACTACAAATTTGCGAACTGCGTTTGCTATTTTTGGTAACTGTTGCCATTGCTTAGCAGAGTTTTATGTCAATACAAGATAAAATCGTCGCTGATGGTGGATGTTTTTGTGTTAATGTCCTTGCAACCTCTCTGAAGATGGCTCATGTGAGCCAAAAGCTAAGAACTAACTTAATAAAAAATTATCCAAATGTTGGAGAATTTTTTTCTTTATTTTCACCTGAAATTAAAGCCAAAATACAATGTTTAGAACGGTTTATGGTTAAACATAATAGACATTCATTTTCTTTTATATTTAACAGTATATGTTTAGAATATATATATATATATATATAAAATCCCAAAAACTTTTATGAAAGCTGAAATTAATCAAACATTGACAAATTTATTCTCATTTTTTTCCAGAAAAACAGGAAAAAGTCCAAAATATAGAAAAAAATAAATAAAACATTTATAATAATGAACATGAGTTGACCTCTAACCAAACATTATTATATAGAAATATACTCATGATTCAAAAACAAGATGATCAGCTCAGTGTTCAAATAAGAGAAAATATATTCTTTACTGTAGATTAAAAAAATTAATTACTGGTCTGGAAAATGAATACATAGCAAAAAAAATTTTCAAATGTTTACCTGTTAAGCATTGAACATCATAAATTAACATCCCTTTTTTGATATAAGCAACTTGTCTTCATTTTGTCTTCCATACTGTCTGATTAATACTTGCTTTCTAACAATGTTATTTAGCCTTTGGGAAATTCTCAAACATTCTATTTCTGATGTAAATGTGTCAGCAAAAAAAACAGTGTTAATGGTTTTTTATTTTACAAAGAAAAAAATAAACAAGTAACACTGAAAGGTATTCTGAACTGTAATGTACTCAGGCTGAAAAACTGCTAAAGAAAAACTGCTAACCCTAACCTCTCTAGTAATGTGACAGTTGCATTTGAGTGACCGCAGATTCTTATCCAGCTTTGTCTAAAAAATATCTTAAAAACCATAAATTTGATGATCAGTTTCATATTAGAACATTATTATCTTTCATGCTAGATGATGCTGACCCTGGGCAAAGATGATGGTTGCTTAAGCACTTGTATAACTTATTGAATATTTACCTTTACTTAAAGCAATACATGGCTATCTTAATCCGACAATATTTCTTATCACTATAAACATTTAGTCAGATATCTTAAACAGTAAAATTAATGTCAACCAGCCTAAACATTTATAAATTTTACCTAAGATAATGTTTCCATGACAGGAATTTATTGAGTATCCCTCTTTTCTATCAAAGAAGCAACATTTAAGCCAAGTGTTCTCTACCAATTAATAGTTTTTCTTAAAAAAAATTCTCAATTTCTAGAAGAATGGGCATGAATTTTATTGTTTAGAAGAAAAATAGAATTTCTACTCAGATATTCTCACTACAAAACATTTATATTAGATATTTCATAATTAGTAGCATGATACATCATTCACAAGATCATTTTCTAATAGTTCATTAAATATTCACACAAGATCTTTTTCTAATAGTTCATTAAATGTTCACACAAGATCTTTTTCTAATAGTTCATTAAATATTCACACAAGATCTTTTTCTAATAGTTCATTAAATATTCACACAAGATCTTTTTCTAATAGTTCATTAAATATTCACACGATCTTTTTCTAATAGTTCATTAAATATTCACACAAGATCTTTTTCTAATAGTTCATTAAATATTCACACAAGATCTTATTCTAATAGTTCATTAAATATTCACACAAGATCTTATTCTAATAGTTCATTAAATATTGCTGACAAGAAAAATCAATTAATTTTTTATCAAGTTTTTCCAACATCCTCATGTTTTCCCATTTTGTAAGAGTAAGGGAGTATAAAAGGGAAAAATATCACGATTTTGGAAAAACTTAACAAAATTAATTAAATTTTCCAGTTAAAATCTATTTCAATAATAAATATACATTTAGCATCACTCTTAGTTTCATGCACAATACAATCATCAGGTGCTGATCATTACTGTTTTATTATATTCTTATTCTAAATTAAAGTCTGACAATTATATTGTGCATGAAACTCAGAGTTGTGCTACTGATGAAGAAAAACAGGTTTATATTATATAGATATTAATGTAGAAAAGTGTGTCACTTTCTTGAGCAGTGTTATTTGTGAAGTTAGAAGTGACAAATTTCTCCACATTAATTAATGTTCTATATTTTGACATCAAGCACTTTATGACAAAAACCCTGCTTACCTAAAATGTCTTCCTACCAATAAACTAATGAAAAAACAGAAATTTTGGCACTATGCATCATTACAATTTAACAACAAATAAATATATATATATATATTGGGAGATAGAGGCTGATGAATATTCACAATATACAGACATGAAGAGATTAAAACAATGTAAATAACAATGATAGAGATCTTTGATGAAGCACCAAAGAAAATCCTTGCTTATGTCACAAACACACTGTTCATGGATTATTCATAAAACACCTGCAGATAGATGCAAAAAAAGAAAGGAAAAAATCAACACAGTCAACATGAAATTGTAGATGTTCTGTCAATTCACACTTGCAGGACAGTTTCCACACTGAATGAGCCCATAAGACACACCCAACGTATCAGGACACCAGTCTGCTCAATGACACACCTCCAATCAACCACAAGTGTCACACTTTCCCACCAGCAACAAAACAAAACATCAATCCTCCCCATGGAAATCCTGTAATAGCTGGAAATGATAAGATTTCTAATCTGGGCCACACATCTGAAAAAGATAAAGACAGAGGTATCTTGGATATAAATTCTGGAGTTAAACATTGCTGTGAATATCTGAAAACCCCAGTTCCAATTCAAGCTAAAAAATGCACAATGAGCCAGGGTGTTTGTGCGGCTTTGCATGATGCACGTATCATGGGCATGCATAAGACAGGTGCAGAATGTGTATACTGTCCGCCATTGGAATGTCCAGCACAAATTCCTGGTGAGTCTATGTTGTAAAATAACATACCTTTCAAGCATCAGATTAATTCTTGTTCGAACTAAACAATTTAATTGTAAGACGATTACTTGAGTTCTGATTGAGCAACGCCTGTGTAAGTTAAATGTTCGCTCATATGTCATGCAGCACAAATGGTGGCTCACACGATGCGTATGGGTGATGGTGCCCCAGTCAACAAGAACATACATCGCAGGCAAAACTCCTATTCGTGGCCTTATGCCAGTCCAGGCACAAATCTGGTAGCGTCGTTGCATGATAAGTGTTCTTAGGCGTACCACACGTCGTCGCCGAATAACAACACTTCTTGTTTGTATCACATAGCCATGATGCACGACAACACTACGCGTTTGGATCACACACTGGCAATGGACAATTACAGTACGAATCTGGATCAGACATCGCCACTCGTAGAGATCTGCTCTTTGGTACACCATTCGGCAATCTACCCACATTGTCTTTGTACGGATCACATATTTCCAGTTTTGGGTAACTGTCTGCGTTTCAATCACAAGGTCTTCATCTGAAGGGCTGGTGGCAAAGGTTATTGAGGAAGGATTCAAAATACGGCATGGTGAGTGTTCCACAATTTGGGTCGGGAAATCAGTGTCAATACAGTAATGACAATGTACAGGCAGGTGACGTCCTTGCAGATGGTAACAACCCCAGAGAATAAGAACAGTTGTTGCTCGGACAACACAATACCATGATACCATGATTGAAAGGGGCCGAATAACCATCCACAGATCCATAACGACCGTCTCTATAGTAAACTTACAAAAGAAATGCATCTCAAGTAATCCAAGTCCAACCAGAGTTCGGCAGGTGAGTTCCAAAACTTGGGTCTGGATTGTCCATTTACATTGCAATGTGACTGTTCCATCTTGTAATGCACTCTTGAAATGCATCACAATTGTTCGTGTATAGATCAAATAACGACAAACATGCACATACCTGCCAGCCCGTTCAAAAATCTGGCAATACAAGAAAGTTGTTCTCACTTGAACACCATACTTCCATTCCATTTTATTCCAGTCTGGTCAAAGATTTTCATCTCCATCCATCACAAGAGAATATGTCTGTGATATACATAAGAGATCAAAGGGCAATATCACAATGACCGAGTCATAACTTCATCACTGTAAAAAGAGACCTCAAATGTTAGGTGTTGTCTTTGGAGTTATCAGAAAACGCATCCATGGTGTTCTTAATTGAAATTGAAAAATTGCCTTCTCATCATGGCAACATGGTATCCTGGTTCCGTCATTACTTCACAGGCAAAAATCCTCCAATGAATTAGCAGCCTCATCTTTACTGCAGACATTTACAAATCAATTCTTCAGTTTAGTTTAAAAACAACCAGCTAGCAATCAGTCAGACAATGAGTGACTAAGCTAGCCAGCAAGCTAGCTAGCCTACACAGATTTTTTTAAAATCTCGACAGACTGGGTTTAAAAACAAAAGGAATAATGTAATGTAATATATATATATATATATATATATATATGTGTGTGTGTGTGTGTGTGTGTGTGTGCCTATATATATATATATATATATTATATACACGTAATGTTCACTAATATCTATGTGTAGTTATTGAAAGTGTAATATCTAGATATATGGAAATGTTACATATGTATACATATGTGTGTGTGTATGTGTGCCTGTATATATTGCATACATGTAATGTTTACTAATATCTATGTGTAGCTATTGAGAGTGAAATATCTAGATATACGGAAATGTTACATTATATATATATATATATATATATATATATATAATGTTAAATGTGTGTGTGTGTGTGTGCTAATATTAATGTTCTATCTCTAGATATTGGGTACTTTAATTACAAAGACTGCTTGCTTTAAAAAAAACATTAACTTGAAGAAATATTCTGTTTTTGTTGTTTTCTCTGAGTGGAAAAAACATGCACTTTGTTATGATATATATATGTGTGTGTGTGTGTGTGTGTATGCAATAAAAATCTCCGGATCAAAGACTACTTACAAAAGAAAATAGGATGATAAAGGTGAAAGTTGGAGACACACACACACAAGTACCAAAGGCGTAAATTAATCAGTAAACAACACAAAGCCACAAAACTGATGATGATGCAACCAATAACACAACAAGTATACATCCTCACACACAACCAGTAGGTTACATTCAGCAATGACGAAATATAAGTTATTGATTCTTAAGTGACCATCTCTCTCTCTCTCTCTCTCTCTCTCTCTCTCTCTCTCTCTCTCTCTCTCTCTCTCTCATATGTTGGCAATATTGGCACAAAAAGGTGCAATGATATGACCAGTAATGATGATGATCATCAAAGTCATCATTGGTAGAGTACACCTGGACATCTCATATTAAAAGAAGAACTCAAAATATATTTCTTCCCTCATTTGTAATCAAAAGAGAGCATAGAATACTGTTTATTAATTTTATATTTGTAGAATTACTGTACACAAAATGAAATATATTTTTACAGGGTTTATATATACAAATATAAATTATAACAATAACAAATTATTAATAAAAATGAATAATAAATAATTTCAAATAACCTTCAATGGGTTGATAAGCCATAGAAAATTAAAACACACACATATATATACATACACACACATACTCCCAAAAACATATCTATGTACATGCAAACACTCTCACACACACACACACATATAAGTGTGCAGCTTGATGTGACACATTGTAAATGATATTATGTTTTTTTAATATCATTTACAATGTGTAACATCAAGCTGCACACTTTTATTTCTTAAATTAAATCCTGTACTTACAGAAATATTTTCAAATATATATACATCTATATATATATATATATATACACTATTGTTAATGAAAAATGTAACTGCAGAGATAAAAGCAAATGCCCACTTGATGGTGTTTGTAAAGGAAAAGAAATTCTTTACAAAGCAGAAACACAAGATACAAATGAACATAGAGAAATATATATAGGATGTACTGAAGGGAATTTTTTAAAAATGATGGTATATTCACTAATGGATACTCTAACTAGAAAGCCTTAAAAATTGAACCAAACTAGCCAGCCATGTGTGGAAATTAAAAAAAAAAAACTTTCAAAATGGCAAATACAATCATATAGCATATTAAAAAAACAAACAGACCTTGCAAAGCTGATGATGTCTTCAGGTTGTACAAAAAACAAAAAAGAAAAAAAAAAAAGAGAGATATTAGCCATAGTATCATTTCCAGAACAAGAAATTTTGCGAAATGAAAGACTCAAAGTAATGTCTGGATGTAATGACCTCAGAAAATATATTTTAGGATCATACAAGCCTGGATGAAAATGTTTACAATTCTTGACTAGCCCCTCCCTTATTTTAAACTTCTGGTTTTGCATTCAAAAAAGGGTCAGATGATCAGTTAATATAAAACACCTGAAGATACCAAAAGGTTGAAACCAAGGTAGCATAATTGACTGACCTTTTAAATTAGAACATTTAAAAGCTATACATTAAATATATTGAGCACTTTTTGATACAACTGCTTACTGGTCTAATTATTATACACACACACACACATATATATATATATATATATATATACACACACACATACATACATACACAAATTTTATATATATATATATAACCTCGTTGCTGATCTTGAGAGGGATCTACATTCTGTTGGTGGATTGGGGTAAGAAGTGGCTTGTAAATTTCAAAGCATCTAAGACCAAGCTGCTGTCTGTCAATCATCACAGGCAACATCTCCTGCATCCCATAAGCATGGACCAAGCGAGTCTCCCTGAGAGCAATACACTGTGCCTCCTCGGCCTTACCCTCTCTTTCGATCTCAAGTGGAACCATTACATTGAGTCAATAGCTAAATCCACTGCTAGGAAGGTTGGGTCACTGTGTCAGTCCAGAATGAATCCATCCTGCATATATACAAATCAACCATTCATTCCGTGCATGGAGTAATGCTGTCATAAATGGTCAGGCGCTCCTGCTGTTCATCTCAGTGTTCTTGACAGGCTCCAAAAAAGAATCAGTAATGTGATAAGTACCGACTTCGCGGCTAGACTCCAGCCACTTCTCCACCGACGGGATGTGGCTTCTCTCTGTCTGTTCTATAAATACTTTCATGGCCTCTGCTCCAATGAACTTAAGTCACTGGTGACCCTGAAACAGGTGTTTACTCAGACTGGTAGCTGGGTCTCACCCATTCACAGTTAGATCAACCAAATGCAGATGACAATTCTACTCCTGCAGCTTCTTTTCTCGCACTTTCCACCTGTGGAACTAAGTTCCATATTCTTGATTTCCTGACAGCTACAACCTACAGGAATTTAAATGCAAGGTCAATACTCATCTCTTGACCACTTGACTCTAGTTCTTTCTTCACCACCCTGTATATCCTTTCTTTTCTCTCCACCTTTGCAATTGTCATCACACCTGTATTCCTATCCTTCTCTTGCTCCTTTCTAACTGGTTTGACTTTCTCTTTACTCTTCTCCTATCTAATCTTATATATATATATATATATATATATATATATATATATATATATTACGAAAATTAACAAAGATTAACGAAACTTGGTTATAAACAACCAACAATTTGAAATGATTTGTTTGAACATATAAATATATAATACTGTTTAATTAAAAACAGAATATCTACTTAAATATGATTATCGATCAAAAATAATGTTCAAACAAATCATTTCCTATATATATATATATATATATATATATATATATATATATGCCACTCAACAAAACCCATGGATAGGATGGGAAGATAATGCCTAAACCTGAATCTGAACAGGTCAAGTTTGTAGTGATTAAGGAAACATTCCCTTGGGAGTCAGTTCCAAGAAGCAGTGTTTTGCAGGAAAACGCTGTTCAAGAGGAATTTACTTTCAACTGATAGAATAAGGAAGAAATATGTCTGGTTTGCTCTTATGTGAGTGGCATGACATGTCCTCACAATGAAGGTTTGAACTGGTGTTTGTTACAGGAAGTTATCTAGATGAGGTCATTTTAGTCAAAGGAAGTGATACTAGCTATTAGGAGAGAGGGTGATTTTTGTATTATTTTGACTACTAATCATAATTTAATCAATATAATCAAATATATCTTCATTTTGAGGTCATCAAGGGAGGAGTGTGAAACAGATTTTTAGTGGTAGTCTAGTACCAAAACTGAATCTCACCGGGGTCAATGTGTAAGAGAGGTGCCTTGTTGATAAGAATCTTGTGGGGGACGATGCTATTGTTCAGCACAATTGGAAAGTACCTGAAAACGTTATCATTGGTTCAACCAAGCCTTGAGAGCAAAACTGATTAGCTAAAACCATTTCTAAGTCATTGATGGTTGTGGTAGTACAAAGTCACAAATCATGGTAGCTAAATGTTTGAGCATACTGGCCTAATTCAGATAATGACTTTGCCAGATTATATGATCATTCTCAGAAACTCTTATTAATGTCTGCTTAGTATAGTTGTAATATACACCACAGGCTTGTTCTGTGGGTATTGGAAAACAAAACATGTGCCTGACCAGACATCTGCAACAGGGATTATGTAAAACAAGAGAAAATGATTTACCTTTAGGAGTAAAAAAGATTCAGTAATGTCTCACATGCAAAATATTCCCAAAAAGAAAACAGCAACTTCAAAGGACATATATTTAAAACAAATAGATCTTGGATTTGGATTTGACTTTAATACCTTAACATATGCAAATTTTAACTGTCACTCAATCTATAAAAAGTACTTAATGAGGCAACAAACAGAATTGTGACCATAACAAACAAGAAATATGATCCAAGGTTGGATTAGTTGAAGTAAAAGAAACAATTTAGACACTGGTTTGAAGAAATGACCAAAATTTTAGTTTTGATTTACAAAATATGAAAATGTCTCTAATAAGTCATTTGAGTTTAGGTTTTGTTTAATCGCAATCGGTTATTTTTAGGGTTTTTTTTTATTCATTTTTTAAATGTTCAGTTATAGTGAAAAGGTTGATTGAGTCAGATTTTGACAAAAAAGTTTTTGTTTTTATAGAAAACTCAAGATGTCTTCTGGTTAGATATTTTTGAAAAGCAGTTTGTAGACCAGGTTTCATTTACGTATTTTGTAAAGAGGGTTTTGTTGAGTGTCAGATCTATTGCTGCTATATTTTTTTAAAAAACATTGCTGGTAATACTTTTTCCACTATTTACATTATTTGGACTTTTGTCTTCATTTTTGTTGCCATGGAATAAGAATGATATACTCCAGTGATCAAAAAAGGGTCCAGTTCAAAATTCCTAGCACCTGAAGAAGGTCAGAGCATACAATGACCAAAACGTCGTACAAATAGCAACAAAGATGAGGACAATAGTTTGAATAATGTAAATAGTTTAAATACTACCTCATCTCAGAAATATAAAGAAATACTAATAAGTTTTCTCTTGATTTTTTCCAAAATGTACTGCAGTAATATTTTCTTCTCCAAAAAGTATTGCTGGAATTTTTACTCATAGCTTTTGCTCATAGCTGGAACCCTAACAGGTGCTACCACCCCAGGTTAGGGTGAACCTTGGAACAACAGCAATTAAGAGACCTTGCTACTGGAAGCAGTTTAGTGTCACACCCAGGACCCTCTGGTAAGTCGTATAGAATAGCATTTAAGTGTACAGTCTATGAGGAGAAAAAAAAATGAGACTTTGAGTATGTTGCATTGATATCAAAGTATTTTCTTTTTTTGTGCTTACAAGAGATTGTTTTCACAGCCTAATGGTTGAATGGGCAGTCAGCCATGCCCTCTTGTATCCTCTGTAGTTAGCATGTGTATGTCAAGTGTGTTTCTCACTCTCTGTCTAGCTTCTCTCATAGCCTATATAAGAGGAATGTACCTTGGTGTGGCATAATAGCTACCAAGCTTACCTCACTAGATCAGTTATAACTGAGTAGTGAGTTTGATCCTCAACAGATGATCCTTGTGCCACATCTAAGCTATGCTAGGTAAATCTAAATCTAATCTATCTAAACTTATTTATAAATGGAACTTTGTGTGTGTGTGTGTGTGTCTGTCTGTCTGTCTGTCTGTGTGCGTCCGTTACCTATAGACTCCAAAACGGCTGAACCAATTTTCTTGAAAATTTACACAGTCGTACTATAAGCGACTGCAAGTGTTCTTAGTTAGGTTTTGTGTCGAGATACCCATGATCAATATCGAAAATCAATAATCAAAAAAATCAGGTTATAGAAAGAGTGTTCCGATTTTAATCAAATTTGATACACTCATAGACAAAGACATAAGAAATGATATTCAGAAGTTTCAAGGTTGCAGTTCTTACAATAGTGCAGAAAATCCATAATATATATATATATATAAAAGGCAAGATGTTTGCGTGTGTGTCTGTTTATCTGCCTGTATGTCTGTATTTTTTTCAGCCCTATTATTTTAGTTTTTGCTTCGGGTTTGGCTCTAACTAGGTATAATTGCAGTTCTTAGTCTCAGCCATGATACCATTTACTCAGAGGACTTATTTAGCCTTCAAAATTCAGTTTATGATGAAAAAAACATTTGATATCGATACCAGGAAATCAAAATTTGACTTACATCCATTAATTTTTCTTTCAGTCTACAGTTTCACTTTAACTGGAAACAACTATTGTTTTTTAGTCTTTCGTGCCAACATCCAAAGAGTCTGAGCTCCAGGACCATGGATTAGTTTTAAAGCTTTCATTAAACCCGAGCAACACTGGGCTATACTGCGAGTCACTATATAAGGGAAATGGGTGTACACATCTGTGATAAGCAAGAATTGAGTCTATGATGGCCAGCACTCTGATATGTTTGTGTTTGATTTTAAATTTGTTTTGAGAAGAGTGCAACATGTGTGTGACTTAACTTAACAAAAATTGGTACATAGAGACATATATTCTCCAATAATTTTATAATTTTGGTTTTAATATTTTATCTCTATGTGTAAATTGTGTAGTGTAATGTGTTTTCTGTTATAAACATGTGTTGTTGGATTGTTTATACCCAAGTTTATACTGCTACTCTGTTGGTAGAAGAAAACAGATTCCGAACATTTATTACAAGCAAGAAGAAACTAACTACAGATTAGTCATCCGCTCAAGCATACATGTGTACTTGGCAGTGAATGAGTAACTAGCCATAATAATTATTTTTTTATTTTTATTATCACTCGTACCCAAGTCCAACAATCAAGGTATAAAAAGGGTATGGATTTTTGAGGAGTAATATGTGCATTGTTGTGTAATGGTTATTAGCTTGGAATGAGAAATTAGAGACTTGAGTTTTGAATACAGTTAAATTTTTTGCATTCACTTATGCACAAATACCCTTGGGGAAAGTATTAATCCATCTCTTTCCTCCAGTTATGGGTTAAGTAATAGGACAGATTGGGTTCTTTAGACTTGGTTGGTAATTTGTCTACCACAAAGAAATAGCAACTTACTGCGGGGAAAATCTTCTGACTAGTCAGTCATGGATTGAAAGAGATATGATTGGCCAAGTGTGTATCATGTATGACATTTAACCGACTTTCAGAGAAAAAATAATTTATCTTATATGTTCAGAGAATATTAAAACTTTTTCCTGTTCATGCGTATATGTTTGTATGCCATTCTAAAAATTCAGACAAAACGAGTTAATATTTAATTTAATGATCACCAATGTCCTAATTGAAATGTCAGAAAGAGATAAAGAAATGTTTTTTTGAACAAAATAAGATTTTGATTATAATATAAAGACTACATCTTAAAATGACATGTTTGATATGTTTAGGATTAGGTTTTCGGTTTCTTCCAAAGTCTGTTTCAAATCTATACTGCTAATATCTCTGCCTAAACTCTGGAATTTTATTCACATTCCTCCCCGGTCTTTTCAACAGGAATAGAGATTTATCAACTGTTTCCTGTTTAAAATTGGATATCCAGTGCTGTCTAAAGTATTTTTCATTCTCTTTCACTCCCTGTAGCCCATTGCATCTTAGTGGCATTATTGCCTTGCTTGTCATGAATTGATTAAAAAAAACTCAGAACATCACACATGCAAATATATTGTCTCTTTTCCTTGACACAACAGTTGGTTATATTCTAAGCCCACTTTACAACATTTATGAGCATAGCGTGCGATGGATAAATTGTCGTCTAAATTTCGTAAAAAGTAAAATAACACTGACATCTCCTTTTAAAAGTTATATTTCCCAAATTACAGAAAAATATCTTGAAATACTAAAAAGTAAATTAAATCAACATTGGCTTCAACCATGACCACCAGAAAACTTTGGAATCTCCTGTAACTCTTCTGGATGGTCTCCTTGTTTAAGTTGTTGAATTCTGCAATAATGCTTGCCTTCAGGTCCTCTTTGGTGTTACAAGGAGTTTTGTTGGACTCTCGCTCAACTGTGCCCCACACCTAATAATCAAGGGGGTTGCAGTCTAGAGAGTTAGGTGGCCAGATGTAAGAGTTTAATAATAAACTAAAACTTGAAGGAGGAATTTATGCTGACACCTTTAATAAAAGTAAAAGATCATATGAAAAGAAAAATGATCTTTTAAAAAACAACAAACTAAATCATTAGTTGTTCATCACTAGTCTGACCATAATTTTGATATAAAAATGCTACTTTAATAAAAAAAACAGGAAGCAATTAAGATGAAAATATATAGAAAGTGCTTTAATTGCTTAATCAACCACAGTAAATTTACATCTAGGTTCTTATAACATTTGATATTTTTCAACAAGTTTTCTATTATCACAATGAAAGATGTTGAATAACAAAAATGATGAAAATATAAACAAAAAGAAAAAAAGAACCCAAATGAAATCATCTACACTATAAATCCAAAACATTTTTTTTTTAAATTAAGCATCCATTTTCCTTCATAAAGTCTTAAAGGACAAAATGTGTCAGAAAATTTTCCACTTTGTCATATTTTTTCCCTTAAACTATTCTTGATTTATAAAACTTTGTATACAGTTTTCTCATTGTGTGCGTGTCTGTGTGTATTTTTTTTTTATTTTTTTCTATAATCACATTGCCCAAAGCAAGGCATTTTATTGCCACTGTTTTGCAGGGGGTTACATAGGAGGAAAGTCATGAGAATGAGTGACAGATTATAGGGGTACCAGGAAGTGGGTAAGAGAAAGATGAGAATACTGATGAGAGTGGAGTGGACAGAGAAAGGAGCATGAGAGAGAGGATGCAGGTTAGTGAGATAAGAGATGACTATTGACTTTTACATTTAAATTCTTGGAGATTGTAGCTGTTGGGAAAGCAAGTAAACGGAAGAGAATTCCACAGGTGGGAAGTGCAAGAAAAAAAGCTGCTGGAGTAGAATTTGCATTTACAATTTATTTGTTTCACAGTAAAAGGGTGGGACCTAGTTGCTAATTTTGTGGCTCAAGTAAATTTATATACAGAGGGCACCAGTGAGCTAAGTTCATCAGAGTAGAAGATTTGTAGAAGAGACACAGGGAAGCCACATTGTGCCGGTAAGAAAGTGACTGTATCCAAACTGCCAAATCAGGATCGATCACATTACAGATTCTCCGTTAGATTTTGTCAAGGACACCTAGGTGATAGCAGGAGCACCTGGCCAGATATGGCAGCAGTTTTATATATATATATATATATATATATATATATATATACACACACACTGAAGAACAAATGTATTTATTCTGACTATGAATTTCAGTTGTTATTTTACACTGAGTACTGTTTTACTAAAACCAGCACTTACAGTGCACTATCACATATATATATATATATATATATATATATATATATATATTGTGTATTTGGATAACAATCTCTCTTTTATACAGGTTTCATTAAAAATGAAAAACAAGGGATTATCATTAAGTTTTTAGATAATTTTTCATGTGTTCATATAATTTTTTTCTTTTCAGAACTTAAATTATATAAGAACTGTATAAAGGTTTTGTACTTTCAAGCATTTTTGGTTATACTTTTAAGCATTATCAAGAATTAACTTTGTTTTACTTCTAAATAAACATGTGTAAAATTCATGCATATAGAGTCTTGTGCATGTCAAGTTCCGAACATGGTAAGCACATTGTTACCATGTTCATAATTGATGTTATTAAGTGTAGAATTTCTCTTTTTTATTAGTAATGCCTCCATTATTTTTAATCTTCTTTTGCACATGCATAATGCTATTATGCATGTATTATCAACAAGGATATATCATTTTATGTGCATGTATAAAAATCAAAATAACATGTTTCTTTTGGTAAGCTGTGTATACTGCAGTCAACCAATATAACACTGTGTAAGCAAAAGATCCAGCTGGAGGCTAAAGTTTAAAAATATACCAAGATCAAAAGCACTTTCTGAAGCTTTCAAAAATTGCATAGTTGAAGCCTATAATGACAAAGATAAGCTACCAAAACTTTTCTGACTGCATGCCTCCACACTGTGACAAATCATAAATGGAAGGCTTTTTTATGACAGCATCACAATCAAGAATTGCCTTTTCAAAAAAGTAAATACAAGAGCAAGCAGACATCTGTATTTGCAAGCCTAAGCAAATTATGTTGCAAACTTTGCAGTTCTCCAAGGCTCCCTGGCCAATGTCGAAATAAATGTGCAAAACGTCTACAGTGTGATAAAATTTGAATGATGTCAGTCTTCATGGCAGAATATCTACAAAAAAAGCCACTACTTATGAAACAGCACAAACAAGCTCAGCTTATCTATGCCAAAGCTCATATTAATAGGCTAGAAATGTTCTGGCAAAAGCTCTTATGATCAGATGAAACCAAACTAGAGCTTTTGTAGAAGAACAATAGATGGTTATGTCCGAAAAGCACCTAATATGGCTTTTGAAGTGAAGAATTTGGTACCAATACTTAATAATGACAGTAGCACCATTATGGTTTGGAGGTGCTTTACTGCAGCTAGAATAGACAAAATAGTCCACATTGATGCTGCAATGGACTCTGAAAGCTATCAAGCAATTTTGAATAAAAGTATCTTGCCCGCAAATTGAAAGAAGGGTTTAAGTCTGGGCTGGATCTTCCAACAGGCCAATAATATCAAAACAAATCCAAAAAAAAAAAAAAAAAAGGTGGGGTTCTAAAAAAGAAATTTCAAGTCTTGGAATGGCCTCATCAAAATCCTGATATAAACCCAACTGAAAATCTGTGGTTCAAATTAAAAAAAAACAGTATATGCAAGAAACCCAGGTAATATCAAGTAATTGTGGGAGTTATGTCATGACCTTAAAAGGTGGTGTCACAAAATATTAAATGTAAGGGTTCACTTCCTTTTGCAAATCTTAATTTTTAATATTTTATTCCAGCTTGATAAAAATTGTTGAAAGTGGTTGTAATTTGTTTCATAAATTTTTTTTCTTAATGAACATGTAATCTAATTAAGATTTGTTGATTATCCGGAAAAATAGAAATTTCATTTAATATGACCTTACAGATTCACTTGCTTTTGCACAGCACTGTGTGTGTGTGTGCATATATATAATACATACATAAATAAAATGGTTATGAAAAAGTAATATTTCTTTTTTGTGATATTGGCTAATGATGTTAGAGGTAAATATTAGTGGTCTGACAGAATATGACAAAGCATCCCACTAATAACCCATATTTAGGGGCCTTGTTATAGATATGGTAAAATGGTGCTTTGCATGAAAGAGAAATGCTTCAATAAACTTCATGATGCATAAAATGTAAATTCACTGACATTTACCAATGATTGATGAATGGTTACATAGATCAAATAGTGGATGGGAGCACAGTTAGGTGGTTATACATTTCAGTGTTGGCAAAGGCAATGTGTGTGACAAGCCACATTCTGGGCAGACCTGCACAGCTATTGACCAAGTTTCAAAAGAGTATAATCAATAGTGATGACAATTGGAGAAAAGAGTATTTATTGCTGAAAATATGCTCAATACAAGAATGTTATTGGGAATCCTGTATCTTTTGTAGTATCCATGGAAATAAGTAGGATACATTACTTTTGGAGTAACATCATATTTATGTGTACATAAAGCTTTACTTACCATTTAGGTTTGAAAAGAACTTTTTGTCCTCCTTTCAGTGTTAATAGAAGTTTTAATTGTGTTCCCCTGGGGGCAATGTCAGCATGAATGACCGGTTCCAAAGCCATGGCTTTTAAAATTGACACTACAATAGAGACAAAAAGAATATTTTATAATCAACAGAAACACAGTTTTTATTATAAAAAATATAATTTTTTATTTCAGTGAATCTTTATCAGCCATCTATTGATTTTATATATGCGTTATGGTGCAATGGATATCAGCTCAGAATAAGAAATCATGGAGAAAAATTTGAATTCCAGTTGAATTTACTGACACACAAATACCCTTGGGAAAAGTATTAATGCATCTTCTTCCTCCAGCTATTGATAGTAGGATAGACTATGTTTTATAACCTGAGTTAGCACCCAGTCTACCGCAGAAAGAAATGGTATCTTACTGCAGTAAAATCTTCTGCCTAGTCAGTCATGGATCAAAAGAGAAGTCATCGCCCAAGTGCGTATCACTTACGGCACTTAACTGACTGATTCAGATAAAAAAAATAACTGAACAGGACAGATTGGATTCTTTATCCTTGATTGGCTACCAGTCTACTGCAGAAAGAAATGGCAGCCTATTGCGAAAAAATTTTCTACCTAGTCAGTCAAAGATTGAAAGAGATATGATCCCCTGAGTGTCTATCACTTAATGAACTGATTAATTTTATACCATATTGTGGACCTATTTATTAACAAAAGGTGAGCATCACACTGAAAAAAAAAAACATTATCTAAGCTTATTTATAAATGGAACTTTGCGCGTGTGTGTGTCCATTACCTATAGACTCCAAAACGGCTGAACCGATTTTCTTGAAAATTTACGCAGTTGTACTATAAGCGTCTGTAAGTGTTCTTAGTTAGGTTTTGTGTCAAGGTACCTCCGATAAATATCGAAAATCGATACTTGAAAAAATCGGGTTATAGGAGTGGTCCGATTTTAATCAAATTTGATACACTCATAGACAATGACATAAGAAATGATATTCAGAAGTTTCAAGGTTGCAGTTCTTACAATAGTGCAGAAAATCCATAATATATATATATAAAAGGCAAGATGTTTGTGTGTGTGTCTGTTTATCTGCCTATATGTCTGTATTTTTTTCAGCCCTTTTATTTTAGTTTTTGCTTTTTGTTTGGCTCTAAGTAGGTATAATTATAGTTCTTAGTCTCAGCCATGATACCATTTACTTAGAGGACTTATTTAGCCTTCAAAATTCAATTTATGACGAAAAAAACTTATTTGATATTGATACCAGGAAATCAAAATTTGACTTACATCCATTCATTTTTCTTTTAGTCTACAGTTTCACTTTAACTGGAAACAACTATTGCTTTTTGGTCTTTCATGCCACTGTCCAAAGAGTCTGAGCTCCAGGGACATGGATTAGTTTTAAAGCTTTCATTACACCTGAGCAACGCCGGGCTATACTGCTAGTTAATAATAAAAGATCAACATGGGAAAAGAGCACTGAAACTCAATACTGCAAGATTTCTTTCGTTTCAATCCCTTTTCATTTTCATGTAAGATTTTCTTTTGTTTTAATCCCTTTTCAGCTTTCATTACACCTGAGCAACGCCGGGCTATACTGCTAGTTAATAATAAAAGATCAACATGGGAAAAGAGCACTGAAACTCAATACTGCAAGATTTCTTTCGTTTCAATCCCTTTTCATTTTCATGTAAGATTTTCTTTTGTTTTAATCCCTTTTCAGCTTTCATTACACCCGAGCAACGCCGGGCTATACTGCTAGTTAATAATAAAAGATCAACATGGGAAAAGAGCACTGAAACTCAATACTGCAAGATTTCTTTCGTTTCAATCCCTTTTCATTTTCATGTAAGATTTTCTTTTGTTTTAATCCCTTTTCAGCTTTCATTACACCCGAGCAACGCCGGGCTATACTGCTAGTTAATAATAAAAGATCAACATGGGAAAAGAGCACTGAAACTCAATACTGCAAGATTTCTTTCGTTTCAATCCCTTTTCATTTTCATGTAAGATTTTCTTTTGTTTTAATCCCTTTTCAGCTTTCATTACACCCGAGCAACGCCGGGCTATACTGCTAGTTAATAATAAAAGATCAACATGGTAAAAGAGCACTGAAACTCAATACTGCAAGATTTCTTTCGTTTCAATCCCTTTTCATTTTCATGTAAGATTTTCTTTTGTTTTAATCCCTTTTCAGCTTTCATAACACCCGAGCAACGCCGGGCTATACTGCTAGTTAATAATAAAAGATCAACATGGGAAAAGAGCACTGAAACTCAATACTGCAAGATTTCTTTCGTTTCAATCCCTTTTCATTTTCATGTAAGATTTTCTTTTGTTTTAATCCCTTTTCAGCTTTCATTACACCCGAGCAACGCCGGGCTATACTGCTAGTTAATAATAAAAGATCAACATGGTAAAAGAGCACTGAAACTCAATACTGCAAGATTTCTTTCGTTTCAATCCCTTTTCATTTTCATGTAAGATTTTCTTTTGTTTTAATCCCTTTTCAGCTTTCATTACACCCGAGCAACGCCGGGCTATACTGCTAGTTAATAATAAAAGATCAACATGGGAAAAGAGCACTGAAACTCAATACTGCAAGATTTCTTTCGTTTCAATCCCTTTTCATTTTCATGTAAGATTTTCTTTTGTCTTAAATCCCCTTTCAGCTTTATTTTTTATTTTCCTCTTGCTTTCTTACTTACCCTTTACTTTTCTCCTTTCTCAGTTCCATTGCTTTTTCTAATTCTACCATCAGCAAATAGGCAGAGTGAACATATACTACACTGATCCTAGACAGAAGTGTAAATAAGCAATAGTTTGATCCAAGGCAGAAACATGTAAAAACTCTAAATGCTTTCATCTTAGTTCAGACAATGCCAGGTATGATTACCAGTAAAAATAAATGTTAAGTATCTATTAATCAATTGCTTAATTGTGAGAGAATGATTTACATTTTATTATATCATAGGAATAATATAAACAACAAAATAAATTCCAAGTGGAAATATTTACACAACATGTAAGGGGTAAACAAATAAAATAGTTTATTGTATGGAAAGTACAATTAACAGAGAGTTCATAAAATGGTAAATCAAGAATGTGAGCGGAAGTCAAATCATCTCCTACTTCCTTACGTCAATACTTCTTAATCTCTTTGGCAAATCAACTGTCGGGAATGGTAGGATGTTCCATTATAACACATTTTTAAAACAAGTCACATAAAAATTACACCTTTTCATATGTTTTCCTGTGATCAGTTAAATAAAATCAAATGAGCAGCCAAGCACAAAAATGACCTCCAACTGAGGCAACAAATGGCTTGTTAATTTTAATTTACCCTGACAATAAAGATATAAAGAATGAGAGCCATATTATCCTATAGACTAGTATACACTGCAGTCTCGGACCCTTAAAGTTTGCTTATAATGATGGTTATAAAAAAATCTGAAAATGATTTTTTGTGGGGTCACTAGAGTTGTGTTGAAATATTTGCTAATTTAGTTTACAATAAATAGTAAAATATTTGTATTTCTTAAAAAAATTGCAATAAGTTTACTTCAAGCTATATAAATATTGCTAAAATATGTCATGAATAAAAATATTCCAGACTAGTAGAGATGAGTTAGAGAGGGTGGCTCCATCTGAGGAGGACCTCATAATTTCATTAGCCTAGGGGTCTTAAAACATTGTAATCCAGCCTTGGGAATAATCATTAATTCTTTAGAGATTATTGAAAAATGATTTTCCAGGCATATTGGCTCTAGTTAATTGTTAAGAATGAAATACAATAATATTGGGGGAAAATCTATTAAAAATTGATAGCAGCGAAAAAAGAAAATTACTTAAAAAAAAAAAAAATAATGCAAGAGAAAATAAAGTGAAGTCAGAATATAAATATGGCATGGAAATATTTTCAACTAGCAGTATAGCCCGGCGTTGCTCGAGTGTAATGAAAGCTTTAAAACTAATCCATGGTCCTGGAGCTCAGACTCTTTAGACGTTGGCACAAAAGACTAAAAAAGCAATAGTTGTTTCCAGTTAAAGCAAAACCATAGACTGAAAGAAAAATGAATGAATGTTAGTCAAATTTTGATTTCCTGGTATTGATATCAAATAATTTTTTTTTTGTTGTGAACTGAATTTTGAAGGCTAAATAAGTCCTCTGAGTAAATGATATTATGGCTGAGACTAAGAACTACAATTATACCTACTTAGAGCCAAACCCAAAGCAAAAACTAAAATAAAAGGGCTGATAAAAATACAGACATACAGGCAGATAAACAGACACACACACAAACATCTTGCCTTTTATATATATATAGATATATATATTATCGATTTTCTGCACTATTGTAAGAACTGCAACCTTGAAACTTCTGAATATTGTTTCTTATGTCTTTGTCTATGAGTGTATCAAATTTGATTAAAATCGGACCACTCCTTCTATAACCCGATTTTTTTTATTATCAATTTTTGATATTTATCGGGGGTATCTCAACACAAAACCTAGCTAAGAACACTCACAGACGTTTATAGTACAACTGTGTAAATTTTCAAGAAAATTGGTTCAGCCATTTGAGTCTATAGGTAACAGGGACACAGACACATGCAGACAAAGTTCCATTTATAAATAAGTTTAGATAGATATTCCAGCTGAGCTCTTATCAGAAGAATAGAGTGATATCTGAAGGTAATCTGGATATAAATTATTTTTTTAAGAAAAAACAACATAAGTAATACTGACTTGTTTTTCCGTTTCATTGAAAAGTTTAACAGATCAAATCTCAAGAGAGGAAGTGCATACCAAAGATTTCTATCAAAACCTACAAAGGCATTTAAAAAAAGATCTGCATTCATTTATATGTGAAAAGAAACGAAATGTTCTGAGAGTGCTTTCAGTGTTTTTTTGTTTTTGTCATTTCTAATTATTGCTCTTTATCATCAATATTCTATAGTCGCATCTCACATGAATGGATTTATCTCTTTATATCATAATCACAGTTTGGCTTTTTAAACCAAACTTTAAAATAGTAACTCATGACTATCACAGGTTCACTGATAACTGACAAGACTAACATGGCATGAGAAAATGTTTCCAGAGTGGCTGCACAAGAAGATCTGGCATCCAGGAGAAGCTCAGATTTTACACTATTGCCTATATATTTTCTGCTTTGCCATTTACCTTACACTAGGATGTTGTCTAGAAGACTTTGATTGTCATGACTCTCAGATCATTAGCAGTTGATTCTTTGAGATTAAAATGCCCATCTCCTGCTAATTAAAAAAAAAAATTCATTTTTGTAGTATTCCTGCTAAACAGCAAATTACCGCCCCATCAGCCTTCTTCCGATCTTTGGCAAAGTGTTCGAAGCCATTATCAATGCCGAGGTCGTTCAGCATCTCACAGCCCACAGGCTCCTCTCTTACAAACAGTATGGCTTCCATTTCACCAGGTCCACTGCTGACATGCTAATGACCATCACCGAGTATATATACCAGGCTCTCGACAAGAATGGTGAAGCCCGAACCGTCACCTTGGATATCTCTAAAGCATTCGACAGAGTATGGCATGCCGGCCTTCTACGGAAACTGCAAAGCTATGGCATAACTGGACTTTTGTTGGACTTAATCCGGTCATTCCTCTCTAACCGCACACTGAAGGTGGTATTAAATGGACATGCCTCCCAGAACTACCCTACAAACGTGGGTGTACCCCAAAGCTCTATCCTAGGTCCTACGCTCTTTCTAATCTATATCAATGATCTCCCCGATACCATAAGATCACAAGTAGGCATGTACGCCGATGATACCACAGTTTACTCTCGCCTCAATCAAATATCTGGTGTAGGTGACAAGGCGACCCTCGCTGCCGAGATTGAGAAGGACCTCCAATCCATGGTGGATTGGGGTAAGAAATGGCTCGTTAAATTCAATTCTCCCAAAACGAAGCTGCTGTCAATTAACCACCACAGACAACTGCACCTCCCTCCCATTAGCATGAAACAGGCTTGCCTCCCAGAGAGTAAATCACTACGCCTGCTTGGCCTGACACTCTCAGCGGACCTCAAGTGGAATGACTACATCGAATCCATTGCTAAATCCATAATTATGAAAGTCGGCTCTCTGTGCAGGGCCCGAAAATTCTTTCCGCCTGAATCTATCCTGCAATTATATACATCCACCATCCGCCCGTGTATTGAGTACTGCTGCCACATCTGGTCGGGTGCCCCTTCTATTCTCCTCAGGGTTCTTGACAAAATACAGCGAAGAATCTGTAATGTGATTGATACCGACTTGGCTGACTACCTGCAGTATCTCTCTCACCGGTGTGAGGTGGCTTCCCTGTGCCTCTTCTATAAATACTTTCATGGCTTCTGCTCTGACGAACTTAAATCACTGATGCCCCCCCAGATGTGAATTTGCATGAGATACTAGATTGGCAACTAGGTCCCACCCTTTTACAGTGAAACCGATGAAATGTCACCGCAATTTCTACTCCAACAGCTTCTTTCCTCGCACTTCCCACCTGTGGAATTCCCTACCACATGCTTGCTTCCCCAACGGCTACAACTTCCAGGAGTTTAAATGTAAGGTCAATAGACACCTCCTAACACACTAACTCACACCCACTCTATCCAACTCTCTCCCTATGTACATCCTAAGTCGTCTATCACCCTCCTTCTGACATTTCCTATACCCAATTGCTCTATGTAACCCCCTGCACTATAGTGGCAGTGGAATGCCTTGCTTGGGGTGACATGATTAAAAAAAAAAAAAGTATTTGTAAGAAAATTATTGTAAAATTCTTAGAAAGCAACAACCAGTAATCAGTTGAAGTTGAGACAGGCAGCTCAAGTCTACACAGCAAATTGGTAGGTGGTTTATATAACAGCCTGGGAGATTCCACTCTGCTATCTAGACAAGCCCATTCTGTAGGTTCTAATTGGCTGATGATTCCAATGTGGATATTGTGTTCAATAAATATCAGCACAATATCCACCCTATGGTGAGAGGAGAGAGAGAGACATGTATTGAGTTACACCCCGTTTATTTTTGTCTGCCAACTGGCCACTAGTTCGAAACATCCTTGTGAAGGTGAGTTTCATACTCATAATTGTTCAATTATCATTTTTGCTACATACAATATTTTTTCTTTTTTAATCATTTCACCTCAAGCAAGGTGATAAAGCCATTAAAACACAAAACATTACTGAGGTTGAATGAAATTAAGAAAACACTATTGAAAAGAAAGGACAATAAAAGAACAAGTTTGTTGAGATAGCAGATGACAACTGACATTGCATTTAAATTTCTGAAGATTATAGTTGACAAGAAAGTTGGAAGTTAGAAGGAAATTTAATAATCGAAAAGTGTAAGAGAAAAGAAAACTATTAGCAGAGAACTTACGCTTACATCAAGCAGTTTCAACAGTATCATCTAATTTTTTTTTTTAAATCATGTCACCCCAAGCAAGACATTCCACTGCCACTATAGCACAGGGGGTTACATAGAGCGATTGGGTATAGGAAATGTCAGAAGGAGGGTGATAGAGGACTTAGGATGTATATAGGGAGAGAGTTGGAGAGAGTGGGTGTTAGTGTGTTAGGAGGTGTCTATTGACCCTACATTTAAACTCCTCGAGGTTGTAGCCGTCGGGGAAGCAAGCATGCAGTAGGAAGTGTGAGGAAAGAAGCTGTTATTTGTATTATGTTAATGGTTTTATTTTAGCTGTTTTTCATGATCAACATGATAGGACACATTATACACCCTTGTGCAAATTAATTGAAACAACTGCTTTACTTATGTTTTTTACTATACAGTCAGTTTTAGACCCACCAGAGTTAGAGGGTGTAATCAATTTCTATTATTTTTGCAAATTAGGTCATTTGCAGTCGTGTGCAGTAATATAAATCTTTTTTCAGGATGTATGATGAAACTTG
Organism: Ascarosepion bandense; assembly: GCA_037127315.1. Lineage (NCBI taxonomy): Eukaryota > Metazoa > Mollusca > Cephalopoda > Sepiida > Sepiidae > Ascarosepion > Ascarosepion bandense. Next base: position 2,390,784 of record JBBBDQ010000124.1, on the reverse strand, counting down.
TTTGGCCATGAAAAATATTTTGTCATTCATCATTGCATCAGATTTTTATTACACCTAGACATTGTTGCAACTTGATTAGTTGTCATACAGCCATTATCTGTGATGAATATTATTCTAAGGAAGCATACAAAAATTGTAACACTGCATGAATACACTAGCAAACCTTACAGAGAGATCACAGATATTGTTAGTGTTAGCCTTTCAGTCATGTCATGAAGGAACAAACTGGATCCATCAGTTCAAAATGTAAAGAAAAATGTGATAGGAAGAGAAAAACAACGCCAAGAGATGACGTATACATGATCAGGGAAAGTGTGAAAAATCCTAGGAAGACATTATTTGTTTTGATTCAATTAATTTACACAAGGATGTATTTAACCAAAAATAGAACCCCTAGCAAAAATTACAGAACTAGCCCAATTTTTTTTTATTCGGCAGTAAAAAATTTACTTAGAGAAAAAATGTCAAACATTTTTTATTTAACAGTAGAACATTCTGGCTTATGAAAATATACTTAAAAAAAAACTTGCTTAAGTATTTCAAATTAACAGTAGAATATTTTTCCAAGCAATGCAGAGGAAAATATGAATTAAACCAATATAAGATAAAATTATGGAATGATCTTTTAATTTAAATATCTGCAGAAGTTAGAAATGCAAACTAATCTAAAATAAAACAGAGAATTCTTGCAGCCCTCACTCAACAAGCAACTTTCAAATAAAAAAGTGAGTTTTTCCTGAGAAAAAAGTGAAAAGGTGAAAAGAAAAGTGACACCATAGCAAGCACCTAAAACTCAATGCAACCAAATTTATTTTATAGTCTAATGGGTTAAGTCACTGGGCTGGGTAGTACAACCTTCAAGTTCATGGAAAGAGAGCAAGCAATAACTGTGGAGTACAACATAAGAAGTAGACAAGATGTCCTTATACATAGACAGCAGAATGTGAACAACCTACATCTATAGATTAAATAAAGGGTTTAATTTGAAAACAGGGAGTATAATAAACCAGCATTATAAATAAAGAACAAAATGAAATGCCCTAAGCATGGGCAGCAGAATAAGAACAACCTCCTGCTATCGTGGCCTGCTAATATTAGTAGGCCATGCCACTATACATAAAATGAGGGATTCAGTTTGAAAACAGGGAGTGTATTAAGTGAGCAGTTCTAAATAAAAAACAAGTCAGTCAGTCAGTTAAGTGCCATACGTGATACATGCTTGGACGATCAAGTCTCAAAATAGACATGACTGACTGGGCAGAAGATTATCCCGTAGTAGGTTGCTATTGCTTTCTGCGGTAGACTGGTTGCCAACCAAGGCTATAGAACCCAGTCTGTCCTGCTATTTAACCCATAACTGGAAGGAAGAGATGGATTAATACTTTTCCCAAGGGTATTTGCGCGTAAGTGAATACAATGGATTTGACTGGAATTCAAACTCGGCTCCCCGATTTCTCGTTCTGAGCCGATATCCACTGTACCACAACGCACATCTGCAAAAACAAGAGATATCCCTAAATATGGGCAGCAGAATGAGAACAACCTACATATACGGCCAAAACATTGTGAAAAAAAGATGAGGACAACAGTTTGGTTTGGTTTATGGCATATCAACCTTAATAGGTTATTTAATGCTAACAAGACTTTTACAATAGATTTGTATGAATAGAATATATATTCTTTGTAAAAAATAAGTTTGTAGATCAGGTTTCATTGACGTATTTTTGTAAAATGAGTTTTGTTAAGAGTCAGATGTATTACTAGCAATATTTTGTTTTCCTTCAAAAAAGCATTGCGGGTAAAATTATTTTCTTCAAAAATGTATTCCTGGAACTTTTACTTTAAAAGTCTATTTTTATAATTTCATAGTGTTTTGACCCCAGTTTGGGGGTTAACTATTTGCCCATAGCTGGAAGCCTAACAGGTGCTACCACCCAAAGTCAGAGTGGACCTTGGAACAAGCAATGAAGAAGTGGTTTGATGTTGCTTACAACCTCCCAATCAGATGCCTTGTTGCTGGATGCAGTTTATCGTCATAACCAGGATCTTAAACAACGTAAATAGTGTAAATAGTTCATCTCAAACATATAGACACACATTTGTAGATTATTTAAATCCAAAATATATTTATTTGGATTGTACGAATATATATATATATATATTTTTTTTTGCAATTGAATAATGTATGAACAATTTTTTTAAAGAATGACAGTGACTTTTTCAGTACAAGTTCTATTAATTACTGCACAACTTGGAGACAGATTCATACATTTCACAAGTGTATTTGTGTAAATTAATAAAATGAAACTGATTGGAATTCAAACTTGGTTCTTTAATTACTCCTTTCGGGCCTCTATACATTACCACACCTGCACTTTCTCCCAACAATAAAATACGATAATAAGCAACACTTCCTCTGTATAGATAATAACTATATTTATCCAAATGATTCTTGATCACTGAAAATCAGTTCTTTCTGATTTATATGAACAAATAGCATGCTCAAGCAAATTTGAAGTCAAATTCAGTAATCTCTGAAATGAATGAAAATTTTTATGTACTTATTTAAACACTTAATAACAACAATCTTGTATCAGCTAAATATGTCTTCAACCATTCCAGGACAACCATTGTTTTCACTCTACTTTCATCACAGCCAGCTAATTATGTTGACTCATTATCCATTTTGCTGCCAGAGTAAGAAGACTGAGGAAAAAAATTTCTTGGGATATATCTAGTCAGTCAATTCAGTACAATCATTGCTTTCAATGGTTCTACCATCCGATCATCATTGAGTGCCTGATACAAAATTCAAAACTAAAAAAAAAAAAAAATTACTCACATGTCATAAAACTAACCAACTAACTTGGTATGGGGAAATGTCTCACGAATCTAGTCTGAATTGAATAAATCTGGTGAGAAAACACGTCCTTGTCTTACACCCCTTTCTATTTTTTAATATCTGCTGAATTCCTTTCCTGCACATATACAGGTGGTTTTGCTGCCAGTATAGGTTCTTGATTATTCTCATGTCTTTCCCGAATATGTTGAGGTTGCCAAGTATCTCTATGAAGTCTTTGTGGCGATCACAGAGTATATAATGTCTTATTAATAATAGTCATGGCACAAAACTAACCCTGACAAGAGCTTCTTGCAGGATTCAACACTTTCAATGAGTTTTAATGCTCCAGATATATTTGACATGCAAACAATGAGTCCAGGAACAAATCTGACACAAGACATAAAACTTAAATACATATTAACAAATATATTGATCAGTCAGTTAACTGCCATACGTGAAACACGCTTGGGCGATCATGTCTCGAAAGAGACATGACTGACTGGGCAGAAGATTATCCCGCAGTAGGTTGCCATTGCTTTCTGCGGTAGACTGGTTGCCGACCAAGGCTATAGAACCTAATCTGTCCTGCTATTTAACCCATAACTGGAAGGAAGAGACGGATTAATACCTTTCCCAAGGGTATTTGCGCATAAGTGAATACAATGGATTCAACTGGAATTCGAACTCGGCTCGCCAGCTTCTCATTCCGAGCCGATATCCACAGTACCACAACTAAGCTAGGCTTGAATAGGGACTTAGATATTTTGAATCTTTATATTCCGAGCCGATATCCACTGGACCACTACGCACATCCTAATATATTGATAGGACATTTAAAAAAAAAGAAAAAAAAAGCAAAATGTGAAATTAAATTAAATGTGAAGAGTTCAAAGCAACCTTCAGTGTCTGTAGCTGAGGTACTTATGTGTTGATGGAAGCAAGAAGAATACATTTTTTTGCAATGAAAGTCACCAAGAAAGAAAGTGAGATTCTTTCAAATCTCATGCCACCTGTAATTGTCACCCAAGGGACAGTAATTCCAAATCTCACCACCTATGATTATTGATATGGGGAGATAAGCCAACAAGCTTAAAGAAAATAATCAAATTATTACTTTGTGTCTCTATTAATCATCTGAGAGAACCCTTTCTGCCTTTTATCAACATAGCAGATGCTAACCTCTAAGAGAGTGACACAGGCTAACATTTTCCACTGATGTGAAATGGAAAGATTATCTAAATATAAATTTATATAATAAATGGAACTTTGCATGTGTGTGTGTTCGTTACCTATAGACTCCGAAATGGCTGAACCGATTTTCCTGAAAATTTACACAGTTGTACTATAAACGTCTGTGAGTGTTCTTAGCTAGGTTTTGTGTCAAGGTACCCCCAATAAATATCAAAAATTGATAATCCAAATAATCAGGTTATAGAAGGAGTGGTCCGATTTTAATCAAATTTGATACACTCATAGACTAAAACATAAGAAACGATATTCAGAAATTTCAAGGTTGCAGTTCTTAGAACAGTGCAGAAAATTGATAATAGATATATATAAAAGGCAAGATGCTTGTGTTTGTGTCTGTTTATCTGCCTGTATGTATTTTTTTCAGCCCTTTAATTTTAGTTTTTGCTTCGGGTTTGGCTCTAAGTAGGTATAATTGTAGTTCTTAGTCTCAGCCATGATACCATTTACTCAGAGGACTTGTTTAGCCTTCAAAATTCAGTTTACGACGAAAAAAACGTATTTGATATCGATACCAGGAAATCAAAATTTGACTTACATCCATTCATTTTTCTTTTAGTCTACGGTTTCGCTTTAACTGGAAACAACTATTGCTTTTTAGTCTTTCATGCCAATGTCCAAAGAGTCTGAGCTCCAGGACCATGAATTAGTTTTCAAGCTTTCATTACACCTGAGCAACACTAGGCTATACTGCTAGTATTGAATAGATTGCTAGATCTGCTGCTAAGAAAGCTGCTTTCCTGTATTGTGCAAGGCAATTTTTCTTGCCAGAATCTATTTTACATATTTATAAGTCTACCATTCACCCATGCATAAAATATTGCTGCCATTTTTGGTCTGGTTCTCCTACAATATTGTCATGGGTCCTTACCTGTAACTCCAGAATGAACTCTTTCTAACACTATATATACTACACCTTTCAAGAGAGAGTCGAGTTGGTAGTAGTTCACTCCAAACTAGACTGACAGTCATACTAACACCTTCCACATTTTGTATTGTTACTTCTTGTTAATATATATTTATTATTTCTACTCTTGTGGTCGTGTTGTTCTTTTCAGACCTTAACCTGGTCCATGACAAATATATTTAGAGATTTCGGATAAAAGGCAAAGAAAAATCTTCAATGCCATTAGTCCTTCAGTCACTTTCTCACTGACATGACAAAACTTCCTTCTGCTTAACATTTATCTTTTTCTTATATTCTTTCACACTCAATAATCCCCTATGTCTTAGTAGCTTTATTGCTTTGCTTGGGATGAAAGTATTAAAAAAATAAATTATATCTAAACTTATTTATAAATGGAACTTTGTGTGTGTGTGTCCGTTACCTATAGACTCTGAAACGGCTAAACCGATTTTCTTGAAAATTTACACAGTTGTACTATAAGCATCTGCGAGTGTTCTTAGCTAGGTTTTGTCGAGGTACCCCTGATAAATATCGAAAATCGATAATCAAAAAAATCAGGTTATAGAAAGAGTGGTCCGATTTTAATCAAATTTGATACACTCATAGGCAAAGACATAAGAAACGATATTCAGAAGTTTCAAGGTTGCAGTTCTTACAATAGTGCAGAAAATATGATATTGACACCAGGAAATCAAAATTTGACTTACATCCATTCATTTTTCTTTCAGTTTACAGCTTCACTTTCACTGGCAACAATATTGCTTTTTAGTCTTTTGTGCCAACATCCAAAGAGTCTGAGCTCCAGGACCATGGATTAGTTTTAAAGCTTTCATTACACCCGAGCAACGCCGGGCTATACTGCTAGTAGAATAAAAATGAAAGAAATGTTTTCTCTGCCTGATTCCAGAGAAAAGGGTAGACCAAAAATAAAAATGGTAAAATTAAAGAATCACAGAAAAACAAAGTTGGTAGCAATTTTGCAAGAATATCCTAAATCTAGTTTGAAATATTGATACTTAAGCAGAAAGTATTTTGAAAAGAATAAAAACTCATTTTATAATCATGTTAGAGGGTTTGTAATATTATATTTACTTTCCAAAAATTAATTTGAAAATTACAAGCATACTCAAAAAAATATTGTAAGTTAGTAATAGTGTTGTTAGCTGTTTCCTTATAAGAAAACATTTGGCACTCATTTACCAAGCAGCCAGTGCTACTCATGTTACACTTTTCTTCCCTTCTTTGCCATTGAACTGGGATCAAAGTCTAGTATCTGTTCACGTCTCAAATGGTATTGATAACATTAGCTGTTTCCTAGTGTGGAAACTAGCAGAAAAGACTGCTCTTGAAAAGAACCTCCAACAAAATGGCTTGTAAATTTTAATTCCTCCAAAACAAAACTACTTCCATCTAATCACCACACAGAAACTTTCCTGCCTGCCATCAGCACTGATAATAGAGAGCAAGACTTTCTTGGGATCATATTTTTGATTGAAATGAAGCAAAGTGATTACATACAGGTCTATTGCTATGAATGTTGGGTCATTGTATTTTGCCAGAAGATTTTTCTTGTCAAAATCCATCAGAATATTTTTTTTTAATTTAATTATTATTTTATATTAATTTGGTAAAATATCTATGTATTTCTTTTAAATGATAGGTGTTGATTTAACTATTTTTTTTTATGGTAAAATATGTAGTCTACAGCTATATCGTGTTGAATACACCGGTTCCCATCCGATCACCGAAGTTAAACAACATCTAGCCTGGTCAGTACTTAAATGGGTGGCCATTTGGGATTACTGGGTGCTGTAAACGTACGGACCAAGAATGGTCCACCAGTCCTCCAGGTTTGGGGGTTGGGTGCAGGGCTAACAACACTGCCCCGTAAAAAACAGTTTGTTACAGAAACAGCAACAAAAAGCTGCTGCCCTGTGTATCATCTGGGTGTGATGGATAAATGATGATGATGATGATGAATATATGTTGCCTTGGGGAAGAAGTAATTTCTTTAGGAAATAGAGAGATAGTATAGAAACTAGCAGAAAAGAAATGCAGATGGAGCAGCCAACCGCTAATGATAATGGTAAAAGCCCTTGTCAGTCAAAGAGACAACGCTTAGTGTGCTGTCCTGGCAGAAAGACAGCACATGTCTGTTTTGCTAGAACAGAGCCCATGTGAAACCCAGAACATCCGGTTGTGAAGAAAGAAAGTGTCCACCAGCTTATCCATGAGATAGTCAAGACAATGAACTGAGCAGTGTTAGATATACAAATGATCCCTTTACTAGCCAACTAGTAAAGTTTTAGGTTCTATAAAAGTAGGCCCATTTTCTGAAGAGGAAGTTTGGCAGTTTGTTGAATTGACCATATAATGGGATCACAGTGTATTACTAAGGATTTTTGTTTAAGTACCCAGTGTTGTTTGAAATTTCCTTGTTCTTCATTGGGTTATTGGTGTCTCAGCTGTGTAAGTACCGTATGTGTGGTGTTCCTGTGTGGAAGTCTATTTTGTGGCCTGATCATCATGATACATTGTTCAGCACCTTTTGTGTTTAGTTCCAGTGCTCCTGATTTTTCCAACCCTCTTCATTGGTAGATCAGTTAGTCAGTTAAATGATATATGTGATACATGCTTTGGGAATCATGTCTTCAAAAAGACATGACTGAGCAGAAGACTTTTCCACAGTAGGTTACCATTACTTTCTTCAGTAGACTGGCTGCCAACCAGGGCTAGAGAAACCAATAAGTCTTGCTATTTAACCCATAGCTGGAAGGAGAAGCAATGGATTCATACCTTTCCCAAATATATTTGTGCATAAGTGAATGCAATGAATTTAACTGGAATTTGAACTTGACTCATTGATTTCTTGTTCTGAGCCGATATCCACTGCACCACAATGCACATTGGCAGTTACTTAACCAATCAGAAGAAAATCAGCATTGAGAAAGCAACCATTGCTAATTTCAGTTGAAATTTATAAAATCTTTCTATTGAAACAATTTTTAGAGAAAATAGGTTTCTCGAGTCCAGTTACTGTTATCACTCTTTCCAGAACTGATGGCATTTTCCTTCTTAACTTTTTGTTTGATGTAGTGTGAAACATGAACATTTTTCTCTTTAAATAGCATGTTATAACCATTTTAGTTGTTTCAGCTATTGAATGTTCTCAATTGATGTGGTTTCTATTATGTGCTACAGTTTTCTTGTGATTGTGTATCACCAGTCAACAAGGTTCAAACAAGAATGGTCTATTAAAGGGTGTTTCTTCCTAGTGCCCAAAGTAGCGTGGAATGTCACTATCTTGATTATCTCATTATCTTCTCAAGTTACATGTGCTATCCATTTTAGTTGTTGCTGCTATTGAAAGTCCTCAAGTGATGTGGTTTCTGTTATCTGCTACAGTTAGTTGTGATTGTGTATCACCAGTCAACAAGGTTCAAACAAGGATGGTCTATTAAAGGTGGTTTCTTCCTAATGCCCAAAGCAGTGTGGAATGTCAATATCTTGATTATCTCATTATATTCCCTCTCAAGTTACATGTGCTATTCATTTTATTTGTTGCTGCTGTTGAAAGTCCTCAAGTGATGTGGTTTCTGTTATTCAGTAAAGTTCTTCATTTGTGATTCTGTTAAGTTAATGAAGACTACCTAAAAGTTTGAGACAAAGAAAAAATTGCTCAACTATGGCTGTCAGTTTTTGATGGTACAGATAAACAAGTTATGAGGTGGAGCATTGATAATTTCGCATCTCAACGCATTTCCCAAAATCAGTATTCAAATGAATGGTCACTGAAATACTAAATTTAGAAGTGGTTCATGCCAAGAATTTTTCTGCACCTCCTCATAACAAGATTATCCATCATGAAAAATAACAGCCATATTTGAGTAAATGGGTAATCTAAGATGTTTTATCATTATAGTTAAATCTATAGTCAGATATAAAAAAAAAAAAAGCTTTTTAAACCTTCAAAACTAGCAACTTGATCTCTCTTATTGCTAATGAGATAGTCTATTGTTATGGAAACATGTTATAGTCACGCATGAGTATAAAGTAACTGCAAGAGGACAGAATACACGGTCACAAAAGGGACAGTCCAAAATACAAATTACTTATGAAAGATACCAAAATCAGACGAGTACAAAAATTTGAATAACTACGAAATGTTTTAACAGAGGACGAAAAATGCAAAACTAAAATCTAAAGACACATTGGGATAGCTGAAGATGCATTCCAAAAGCTAAGCAAAGTATTAAGAAACAAGAAAATCTCAATTAGAAACAAAGGAAAGAGTACTGAACTGTTACGGAATATGACAGTGAATGCTGGACAATCCCTATAAAGATGAAGAAAAGGCTTGAAGCAACAGAAATGTAGTTCTACAGAAGGATGCTGAAAATACCATGTACCAAATATGTGAGCAACAACAAAGTATTCAAGAAAATAGATACAAAAAGGAAACTTATCAGGATGAAACAGATGAAGTTTCTAGAGCACATAATGAGGAAAGAAGACTTGGAAAAATTAATATACACAAGTTAAATTGAAGGCAAGAGGGACAGAAGAAAACAACACATAACATACTTAGTGAACTTGAGTAAATGGATGGCAGAACAAAGTTTAGGAGAAATAACAAAAAAAAAAAAAATTGCGGAGAACCATTTTCGTCTACATCCTGAGGGGATACGGTACTAGTATGAAAAATAAGTTTTCTTGTTACCAGTAAGGATTATATCATTATTAAGAAGACAAGATTAGATTGCACAACTAGTAACCACACAGTCATTTTGTGGCTTATATCACAAATTATATTTAAATAAAGCAACTTTAGTGGACTGATTAAGTGTTTTTTTTTTTGGGGGGGGGGGTTATGGCTTAACAACCTTTGTAGATTATTTGAAACTGCAACATATTTTTATTGTAAGAATAATTTTTTTTGTGAGTGAGTGTTGCATAAATAACATCTTTTTGGCAATGATAATTTTCTAGAAACAAGTTATACTATTTAACCTATAGCCAAGGGAAAGAGATGGATTCATACCTTTCCCTAGGATATCTGCATATGTCAATGTAATGAAACTGACTGGGATTTGAACACAGTTGTTTGATTTTTATTGTAAGAATAATTTTTTTTGTGAGTGAGTGTTGCATAAATAACATCTTTTTGGCAATGATAATTTTCTAGAAACAAGTTATACTATTTAACCTATAGCCAAGGGAAAGAGATGGATTCATACCTTTCCCTAGGATATCTGCATATGTCAATGTAATGAAACTGACTGGGATTTGAACACAGTTGTTTGATTTCTCGTTCATTATACTACCCACACATCAAAATATTAGTGAAAATAACATATAAAATCAACTAAATGGCACATCACACAAAGAATTTAAAGTTAAAACAATTTCCTTGGATACCAAATTTACAAAAATAAAAAAGGCAAAAGAAACATTATTGATTTGCTAAACTTATCATTTAATAAAAGATAAAAAAAAAAACAATGCGTGTTTGTTAAACTATCACAAAACTGGCACCCCATAGAAATAGTAAGGTATTGCTCTCTACCCACCAGCATTCATCAGTGCCAGACTGAAATGACAATGCACAATGTACCACAAACAATAAAGCAACGTTAAGATTCTGTCTGGGACACGTGAAAAACCTGGAAACAGTTATTCTAGAAATCATGCTATGTTCCATCATTAGAAAATAGTAAATCTAGGTTTGTCTCTCCGAGATCTGAAATTAATGAAAAATTTCAGCTGCTGTTGTTAACTTTATTATTACTGGTAGGCCCATGCCATAAAAAATGATGGCAAAATAGTTTTATGAATATACTGTCTAAAATGACAGCTGTATATATATTGATGTACCTTGTATTGAGGATCTTACATTAAGATACAAGAAAAAAAAAACAAAATACAATCCCCTGTGAGTCTGAGAGGATATATATATATATATATATATATATATATATATATATATATATATACACACTCATACACACACAAATAAATACAAAACTGCCTTTATTATAATAGAGAGGATATATACAGTCTTTGAGATTTTTTTTAAAAAAATCATTTGACTGGTGGTCAAAAGCAAGGGAAAATTAACTCGCCCCAAAATCATTTTACTCAATTGACTCTACTTTCTTAATAGTTGCCTTATGTAAACATAGCATGAATTGCTGATGAAAAACAAAAAATAAAATTTTAATTAAAATTTCAAGCCTATTAGAAAGGATTTAAAAAATTTTTTAAAATAATAACAAAATTTGATCTTTCCTCTTAATAATAGCAAAAACATTTTGATGATAAAACTTTGTTTTTATTAAGTTTGAGCCCTTTTAACATCATGATATGCTGTTTTTTTTGTTTTCTTTTCTTTGTTTTTTTTTTTTGGCAATTGAGTGGAGCTCAGAGACATTTTGGCTCTACTCTGGAAGCATTAATTAAACGAATGTTTACACTGACTGGGACAATAAAAGCAAGACAGGAGCTTGTCAATCTAAATTCCATTTGTCAGATCTTGCTTTGATAATTGCGGGATGTTACTGTCTCTTGCTTAGTCACACATTTTGATGTAAATCAGGTGCATAAAACCAAAGAGTTCAATAATTTCATTGTAGGTTATTCTAAGTAACTTGTGAATTTTCAATGGCATACTTTTAGGTCGTAAAAGGAATCAGATTTTCTTTTTCTATATTTGAAGGGACATGTTTCATTGCAAGATTTTTAATTGACCGCAGGCAAGTAAAGCAATAAACCTTAATAGCTCAATTAAGTTTTTAATCGACTGAGTTGATTGGACGAGTGAAATCTCAAAGGCTGCATATATATATATATATATATATATATACACACACACACTCAAATAAATACACAATAGTTTTAATTACAATAGAGAGGATTATTAGTGGGCCTGTGTCATAAAAAAATGACAGCAAAATATTTATATTGATATGCCACCTAAAACCATCACAAATACATCAGTAAAGGACCAAACCATCATCATGCATAAATCAATCCAATTTTATTTATGTACTAAATATAGTAATAAGGAAGTTTTTGACAACTCCAAATTTAAATACATTGATGCATTTGAAAAAAGTAAACTCAACACTGCTTTAGAATCTTCTGGTAAAAACTAAATTGGTAGAAACATAACATTATACAATTAAAGCCACCCCTCAGCCATAACGCTCAAACAAGTTTAATGGCCACAAGCTATCCCTCCCCACTGAGCATAAAAGAAGGGATATATATATATATATATATATATATATATATATATATGTCTTTATTCTCAACTGAAATTAAAGCCAAAATACGACGTTTAGAATGGCTCATGAAAAAACATAATAGACATTCATTGTCTCTTATATTTAACAGCATATGTTTAGAAAATTATTTGCTGCCTCAATACACTAAAAAACAATATTTTGCTCTTAAAAAGAATCGATTGAAAGAAATATCTACTGAGAATTACTGGATTACACATCTTCTTAATGTTCTTTTATATTCGATGTCCCTTCAAGACATAGGATATCATGGCCCTCCACATCTTCCTGTTCATTGTAGCTCTTAAAATATTTTGTCTTGTTATTTATCCCAAACCCTGCTCTGCCATCCACTTGCTTAAGGCCATCAAGTATGTCATGCAAAATATATATGATAAATATTCACTACTGAATTGAGTGTATTGACAAAGGAGATTATGTTAAAAAAGTAAATGTCTGTTGTAGAAAATAAATTTGTTTTCATCACAAGACTTAGTAATATACCTAAATACAAGTAAAATAAATGAGATAGATGAATCAATTTCTTTTTATTATTACTATGTTAAGTCAAAAAAAAGGAATATGTATATCAATTTGCACTAACCTATGAAGTGCTATTTTAGTATTTATACAAGTATATCATACGAGAGAATTTCTTCAACCATGTAATTGAATTTATTGCAAAATTACTTGCTTTTTTTATTTATGAATCTTTTTTTTTGTTAAATAGTTCTCACTTGCAATGGCCAAAGTAAATATAAAACTAGATCCATAGTGTAACAAAACCAAACAAGTTTTGATGCAGTTATTGACTTTACATCAGTTTTTCTTACATATAATAATCTCAACTGAAATCATATTGAATATGAGGAGAGTAGGGAGAAATATTGAGGAACCTAGCTGACAAGCTTGTGTTAATCAATGGTAAAACAGGAACTGGGATTGGTAAAAAAAAAAAAAAAAAGCTTGGAGAATTTGACACTCACAGGACATATTGAAAGCAAGAGGAAGAAAGGGAAATATCAAGTAACCTACCAAACATGGTTGTGTAAATAGATGGAAGGTCAAGGATTGGGAGGTATAATAAAAAGACAAATATTGCAAAGAGTTACAAAGAAAGTTGTGGAGAGCAGTTATCACTCATGTACTGAAGTAACACAGCACATAAAGAAGAATTATATATATATATAAAAGTGACTTATAACGAGACCAATCTTAGAAGAAAATTGACTGAGCTGTTTTTATAACTTATCAACCACTCTGTGGGTTATTTAAAACTAAAACATTTTAAATTGTAAGAATAAATCTTTGTTTTGTGAGTGAATATTGCATTTATATTTTTCTAAAGATAAGAGTGATTTCTTTTACCATCCAACCCACAGGTGGAGAAGAAAGAAATGGATTCATACATTTCACAAGATATTTATGTGTAAGTAAACATCATATGAAGACAAAATCAACATTTCAAAAATCAATCGAACATCATATTAAAATCTGACATCAATAATCAATTTAAACTAACATCAAAAATCAATCTCGCATCATGTCAATATCTCACATAAAAAATTAATCCAAAATCACTTCAACACTCAACATCAAAAATCAATCCAGCATGAAGCCAACACCCAATATCAAAACTCAACCCAACATTAAGCTAACATCGAAGATAAAATATCAAGCCAATACCCGACATTAAAAATCAATCCAACATCAAACCAACACTCGGCATAAAAAATTAACCCAACATCAAGCCAACACCCGGCATCAAAAATCAACTCAACATCAAACATCAAACCAACACCCGACATCAAACCAACACCCAACATCAGAAATCAACACAACATCAAGTCAACATCCAACATCAAGAATCAACCTGAAATAACATGAACATTCAACTTCAAAAATCTATCTAACATCACAACATCAAAAAGAAAAAAATACATTTACGCACCATTTGTGTGATAAACACAAATAAAAAAAACATGAGGTAACCCCTAGAAAACTATTTTTGCAATTGTCAAATGTGTTCATTTCCATTGAGTGTCATATGCAAACTCTTTTGAAGCAAAATGTTGGTTGTACTGTATGACCCTTTAACATAGAATTCAAAAGAGAAATTCTTTTAACAACAAAAAAAAGAGATATGACATCCTGCAGTCATTAGCATCAAGTACTTATTGCTATTTTAATTCAGTTTTTACTCAAATTGCTGGTGCATAGCAGATGTACTCTTATATTATGACTGTTCATAATGAATTTTGAAAAATTAAAACAAGACAATAGACTGTATGCCAGCCTTGGCAAATTGGGTTACTTTTGAAAGGCCACTGCTTTAAAAGATTAAATTTCATGACTGAAAACTTTTGGGTTTACTTTGTAAAGTAAGTTCAGCTAAATTGGACAATTCAGGAAAGATTAGAATCAATTCAAAATTGAATAACACTCAGCTTTTCAATGCCGACTAGTTCATAATTTGTAGTCCAATCTAACATCAGTGTTCTATGATTTAATCCAATAATACCAACACTAATCAAAACAGGAAATGAAAAATAATTGACATGAAAAACACTTATGATTGTATTACATGTTAAGAGTTTTGGCAAAAACACCAGGAAAACATCTGAAACAACACTAATAGCCATTTTTAAATCATGAACAATTCAAAAGAAAAAGAATCAATAAAAAGAAAGCTTTGTCTTTAGTTGCAACTTATATTGATTTCTTTTGAATACACAATGCGAAATAAAAGCAAGAGAAACAATCTGACACGTGATAACATGTAATACTATAAGGTGCGTCCAGCTTATGAAGTAAAAAGGAAAAACTAGTTATTTTTTTATTTACAACATTATAAAACAATGTTTCGGTATTTATCTATACTTCTAAGATGAGATAGTATTTACATTATTTATACTGTTTGAACTGTTGTTTTTTGGGGTTTTTTTTAATCATATCACCCCGAGCAAGGCTGTAATGCCACTGATGTGCAGGGGGCTACATAAGAGTGAAGAGATTGGAAAAGAGAGAACCGGAAGCCACATCCTAAACAGGGAACAGGGAATGAGCCTCTTCACCTGTTCAATAGATGTGGGTGGAGTGTGAACCGGGCGATAGTTTAGTCTATCTACTCCAATTGAAAAAAAAAAAGTGAGAAGGAAGATTGGAAAAGGAAAAAATTGAAAACTGCATCCTAAACAGGAAACAAGGAATGAGCCTCTTCACCTGTTCAATAGATGTGGGTGGAGTGTGAACCAGGCGATTTGTCCTCATCTTTATTGCTATGTTTACGTTGTTTTGGCCATTATATGCTCCAACTTTCTTCAGGTGAGAGGAATTTTGAATTAAATCCTTTATTTTGATCACTGGGGTATATAATTCCATGTGCAATGGCACTTCCAGATGCCATGTAACTGAACTCTATATGTTATTTGTTCACCATTGCTGTAGTCATTGAACTCACAACTCTTTGGGTCAAGTAACTGGAACTAACTAATGTCTATATCCACTGAGCCATATGTCCTTGAGGACGTCAGTGTATGAATTTTTCAGACTTATAAACATAATGTCTCAGTAACCATTTTTTACCACAGCTCATATTGCAATCTTTGAAACTAATGATTTTCTCTAGCACTCCATATTAGTGGCTCCCATATTGTATTCCTTTCTATACTTGGCTGGCTTAGAAGATTTTTTTGGCCTAGAATAAACCATTAAGTTTACATAGTTTCCAATGGTGTTCTTTATCAATTATTTCAACTTCTTGCCATAGGGGAAGGTGATCGCCTTTTTAAAGTCGGTTCTCTGTGCAGGGCCCGGAAGTTTTTTTCCGTCTGAATCTATCCTGCACATATATAAATCTACCATCCGCCCATGCATTGAATACTGCTGCCATATCTAGTCGGGTGCCCCTGCTATTCTCTTCGGGCTTCTCGACAAGGTACAGTGAAGGATCTGTAATGTGATCGATACCAACTTGGCAGACCACCTGCAGTCTCTCTCTCACCGGCGCGACGTGGCTTCCCTGTGTCTCTTCTATAAATACTTTCATGGCTTCTACTCTGACGAACTTAAATCACTGGTGCCCCCTAGATGTGAATTTGCACAAGATACTAGATTGGCAACTAGGTCCCACCCTTTTACAGTGAAACCGATAAAATGCAACCCCAACTTCTACTCCAACAGTTTCTTTTCTCGCACTTCCCGACTCTGGAATTCCCTTCCACATGACTGTTTCCCCGATGGCTACAATCTCCAGGAGTTTAAATGTAAGGTCAATAGATACCTCCTAACACACTAACTCGCTCCCATTCTTTCAAACACTCTTCCCATCTGCCCAACCCTCATCCTCGGTATCCTTACCCATCTATCACCTTCCTTCTAACATTTCCTACATCTAACCACTCCTCCTCTTTACCTTCCCCTATGTAGCCCCATGCGCAATAGTGGTAGTGGAATGCCTTGCTTGGGGTCAAATGATTAAAAAAAAAAAAAATATGTGGTCAGCTATACCTGATTTTTCTATCTACCTTCATGTTATGGTCTGGTAATATTCTTGCAGCCTTACCTTAAGGAGGCAACACATTTCTACTATATATTTCTTTCCACAGCTACATGTAATGGCGTACAGTCCTTAGTCATGTTTTCCGCTATTAAATGTCTTACTCAAGAGAGATATTTGCAAAGTGTAGAACCACTTTTAAAGGTCATCCTGATGTTATATGAATCACAGATCCTTTGTATTTTCTTCAATAACCTCTTCACATAGGGTAGACATATCGAGAATGTTTTCTCAGAATTTTTTCATGCCTCCTTTCTTTTACATTTGTTGAAGCTGCTGTCATGTACCCTGAGTAGTTGTTACATTGTAAAGTACTGCTTATACCAGCCATTATCTGTTAATATATCTCTGGAACATTTCCTGTTCATGTGACTTTTGCTCGACGTTGCAAACAATGAATGATCCCTTTCTTTATACTGTATAGGTGAGGGGAGTAAAAACTGAGGTGTTCTCCGGTGAATGTTGGCTTGCAGAATACAGATGTCTTGAAGCCATTCTCTGTTTGAGATATCAGTACATCCAGGAATACTAGTTTATTATCATTCTATTTTTCTATTGTAGACCGTATCGATGACATAGTTCATGGTTCAATAGAATCTGGACCTCTTCTTAGTGTGGCCAGAGTATGAAGGTATCATCAACGTATTTCAGCCATAGAGTCGGCTTTAATACTGTGGATTCTAATGCCATCTCTTCAAAGTATTCCATGTATATATTAGTCAATGAGGGTAATAATGGTGAGCCCATTGGTAAGCCTTCATCCTGTTGATATATGTCTAATCCTATTCTGAAGTGTGTTGTTTGTGTGCAGAAAGTCAGCATCTCCATCAGGTTATCTAGTTGTATACTGATATGTTGTCCTAGGGATGAGTGAGGCCAATCTGTCCTTGACTACTGATAGTGCCTCCACTGTGGGTACCTTGGTGAATAGGCTCACCATCTGGTTACATTGATCTTTGATTAGTTCCACAAAACAATCAGAGTTTCGAACATATGACCTGAAGAAGGTCATAGTGTACAATAGCCGAAAAGTCATAAACAAAGCAAACAAGTAAGTTTCATGTTTTGTACCACTTCCTTTCAAACATAATTCTTTTCTTCAGAAACTTTATACTTTTGTAAGCGAATAACTACTTCAGGTGACTTTGCAGTCTTCCAGAAACTTGAATTGAACAAAGACCAATAATGGGTATATAAATGAAGATGTAATTACACACAGATGTGTACCACGTTCTTTTATGTCCCATGTCACTTCAGAACTATCAATGGGCAATCAATGCTCTCCATAACTGTCATCTTACCTTAAAGTGAAATGATTAAAAAAAAAAACCCTAAACCCATCATGTAACATTTTCTTCTACACAAATAAATTTTCTATCAACATTTTTAAACTCTCAACATTAATATAAAAACTTTTAATACTGTTTTCAACACTGTCCTTAAAACATTTTGTCCCAAGATCACACTGTAGCACTGAAAGTCACTTTTCTCCAATGGACAAACTGTAAATGTGTCCCATGCATTCTCTGCCAACAGGAAAATCCCAATCTGTGTATCAAGCTTGTTGATAAAAAAATTGGCATTGTGTGCAAATTTTTATCTTACCAATCACAGGAATCTTAGATCACTATATTTAAACTACTAGATGACATAGGGGTGTCTGTACAATTGGAGTGTATTATACTCAAGGATGTATTACATATTTTTAGATTCAGAAACACGGGGGGGGGTCACATTATACTCAAGTCATATGACAAGAAAATATAGTATCTATAATTTTATAAATAAACTTTTTTCAAAAAGAATATCAGGTTAAGACAAATATTTTCTTCATCAATGTATTCTTCAAAGATTAAAGAACAATTACATTAATAAATAAAAGGAATAAACAAGTTGTCATGTTTTGATAACATTAATGTTACAACAAAGAACTTTTTCCTAAAAATTACAAAGTCAGTTTTGAATTGGAAATAAGGAGAGGAAACATGTAATGGCTAAACATCTGTTTTTTTTTTTGTTTTGTTTTTTTAATTGTGCCACTATAGCGCTGGGGGTTACATAGAGCGATTGGGTATAGGAAATGTCAGAAGGAGGGTGATAGAGGACTTAGGATGTACATAGGGAGAGAATTGGAGAGAGTGGGTGTGAGTTAGTGTGTTAGGAGGTGTCTATTGACCCTACATTTAAACTCCTGGAGGTTGTAGCCGTCGGGGAAGCAAGCATGCAGTAGGGAATTCCACAGGTGGGAAATGCGAGGAAAGAAGCTGTTGGAGTAGAAATTGCGGTTACATTTCATTGGTTTCACTGTAAAAGGGTGGGAGCTAGTTGCCAATCTAGTATCTCATGCAAATTCACATCTAGGGGGCACCAGTGATTTAAGTTCGTCAGAGCAGAAGCCATGAAAGTATTTATAGAAGAGACACAGGGAAGCCACATCACGCCGGTGAGAGAGAAACTGCAGGCGGTCAGCCAAGTCGGTATCAATCACATTACAGATTCTTCGCTGTATTTTGTCAAGAACCCCGAGGAGAATAGAAGGGGCACCCGACCAGATGTGGCAGCAGTACTATTCTTTAATATCAGGAAAAATTAAATATTTCAGAAAAATATATGTATAACATTGAGATTTTAATGGATAATATGGTGCAACATTTTTTTAAAATTTACATAGGTGTGCTACAGCATCATATCATACACCAGGATGTAATTTATTCCCTGTTTTTAACTTCAGAAACATGGGTGCATATTATACACAATAAAATATGGCACCTAATTTTATGAGGAATTCAATCCTGGTCCCAGGTATAAAAAAAAAATCATCCACTTGATTTCAGTTATTCCTTTTGAATGCTATAAGGTTATCTTCTGCTTGGTGCTTGAATAAAATACATGAATTTGGTTTTGATTTCATTCATATGGAATTCAACTTGTGCTGCAGCAGATTCTAAACCATGATGCTGAAAAGTTCTCAGCCTTATCTACTTCACAAAATTAGAACAAATAATGAAATATGAAATTTTTTAAATCTCTCATTGGTTGAACTGAGAACTTTTCAGCAACCTCTCATGTTGTAAGTGTATGTATAAATATAATTTCATTATCATTTCGATCCTCATAAAATTTAGAGTTGATGCTCATTTGAACTACTCTTAAGAGTATATAAGAACTTTTGTCAGCAGACAATGAGCAGAAGGGAGTGATATATCACACGGAAGATCAGAAGCCAGTCTTACTGCGGAATTGTTTTAAGTTTCTACAAATGAAAGTTACTAGCAGACCAAAAGAGAGAAATGAACTGACATTCTTAAAACTAAGTTCACAAAAGACATCTCACAATAATGTAATACTCTGTGGAGTCTCTGGTTGGAAAAGCAAAAGCCAAAGTAACGTGAAGGAGTCAAGCAGAAAGAAAGCCAAATGACATGGTGAAAAGATCAATAAAGGCTGCAGGGAACCACATTCAACACAAGCAGAAAGAAAACTGAATGACATTGCAAAAATATTGTTAGACCTCCCCAGGACTCTAACGGAGAAAACATGTAGGTTTTCACTTTTATTTTTTCAACAGTTTATGCATCACCGTTTCCAATTTTTTTCTTTCATGATTTGAAAAAGTTTATATTGCAAATCTTGTTGCGTTATCTTGTCTCGTCTATATGCACCTATATATATTATTATTATTACATATATATATATTATTATTACACATATATATACATATACATATATATATATATATATATATATATATATACTAGCAGTATAGCCAGGCGTTGCTCGGATGTAATGAAAGCTGAAAAGAGATTAAAACAAAAGAAAATCTTACATGAAAATGAAAAGGTATTGAAACGAAAGAAATCTTGCAGTATTGAGTTTCAGTGCTCTTTTCCCATGTTGATCTTTTATTATTAACTAGCAGCATAGCCCGGCGTTGCTCAGGTGTAATGAAAGCTTTAAAACTAATCCATGTCCCTGGAGCACAGATTCTTTGGACAATAGCACGAAAGACCAAAAAGCAATAGTTGTTTCCAGTTAAAGTGAAACCGTAGTCTGAAAGAAAAATGAATGGATGTAAGTCAAATTTTGATTTCCTGGTATCGATATCAAATAAGTTTTTTGTCGTAAACTGAATTTTGAAGGCTAAATGAGTCCTCTGAATAAATGGTATCATGGCTGAGACTAAGAACTATAATTATACCTACTTAGAGCCAAACAAAAAGCAAAAACTAAAATAAAAGGGCTGAAAAAAATACAGACATATAAGCAGATAAACAGACACACACACAAACATCTTGCCTTTTATATATATATATATATATATATATATATATATATATATATAAAATCGATTTTTTGCACTATTGTAAGAACTGCAATCTTGAAACTTCTGAATATCATTTCTTATGTCTTTGTCTATGAGTGTATCAAATTTGATTAAAATCGGACCACTCCTTCTATAACCCGATTTTTTCGATTATCAATTTTCAATATTTATTGGGGTACCTCGACACAAAACCTAGCCAAGAACACTTGCTGACGCTTATAGTACAACTGTGTAAATTTTCAAGAAAATTGGTTCAGCCGTTTTGGAGTCTATAGGTAATGGATATACACACACACACAGACACAGACACACAAAGTTCCATTTATAAATAAGTTTAAATATATGTATAATAAATGTTTGTGAGCGCCTCGAAGTGTAATAATGGTTAGCCAGCTTGTCTTGCTAGAATCATAGCAATTCAGTAGTGAGTTCAATCCTCACTGGATGCCCCATACTTTTGGCCATGTGCCACATCTAAACTGCACTTAGAAAATTTCTATAATAAATGTTTATACCCTTCAAATTTGAGGTAGTTTTGAGTTTTATTTGCTATTGTATGCACCTTTTTAAACATTAGGGAAAAGAAAGTGCACATTCGCTCTCTTCCATTTCCGCAGAGAAAAATGTTATTTTACACTCTTTCTCTCTCTCTCTCTCTCTCTATATATATATATATATACACACACACACATGTGGAAAATAAAGTAAGCAATCTAAATATAACACTTCTACATAATGCATTTCATTCCTAGTCTGGAAAAGTTTCTTTTTCAAAACTAACATATTACATTTTGTCATTCAATTACCATTGAATGTGTGTATATATATATATATATATATATATATATATATATATATATATATTCAGCAATGAATTTGAACACTTTCAGCTACTGGCGTATGTTTACAACTAATTCTGGCTAGAAGCAATCGGATGTCTAACCGTACTGATGAGCTGTGATACAGTGAAACAGATCTGTCTGCAGCTGACTATAAATATATATATATATATTTATATATATATATATAAAATATATATATTTTTAAACAACAATAAATATACACTTTAAATAAAACGTTCACAGCTTCTCACACTTTTTATTCTATATATACACATATATATTTAAAGTGTATATTTATTGTTGTTTAAAAATATTATACATGCATGCCAAAAGCTTAGACTGGATTATAAAAAATTATGTATCAATATTGTAATTTTCTTTCTTCATTTAATGATAAACTTAACAGCATTATCAGACAATATGAAAAAAATTTACATAAAATATATAGATAAAACTTGTCTTTATTATCTAATGAAATATGCATCAATGAAAAATGCTGCCTAAAGACACACACACACACATATATATATATATACACACACACACAGCTGGCCATAATTATTAGGCCACCTCAGAATTTTAAAAAAAATTATGTATTTCATACTATTTTTTATTATTTATTGTCAAATGAAAAATTGTAAATGTAAATAGAATGATTATTTTGTTAATATTGCACAATAACATGTGCATCAAATGAATTTATAAATATTTAATAATTACCTATATTGCAGTTTCATCAATGAAAGAATGAAGAAAATTTAGGGTAATTTGGATGAGTTCATCTTTGCTTCCTTGCTTTGTAAAATTTTGCAAAGTAATAATAACAAAAGAACGATTCTATTTTCATTTAGAATTATCCACTTGGCAATAAATACTAAAAATAGTATGAAATATATCATTTTTTAAGACACTGGGGTGGCCTAATAAATATGGCCAGTGGTGTATATATATATATATATATATATATATATATATATATATATATATATATCAACTCTATAGGATGCGATGGGTAAATTGTCGCTATTTTCCTTGTAAAATTTTGCAAAGTAATAATAACAAAAGAACCATTCTATTTTCATTTAGAATTAACCACTTGGCAATAAATACTAAAAATAGTATGAAATACATCATTTCTCTTAAAAAACTGAAGTGGCCTAATAATTATGGCCAGTAATATATATATATATATATATATATATATATATATATATATATATCACGGTTTCTGCTCCAATGAACTTAGATCACTGGTGCCCCCTAGGTTCGAATTTGCACGAGATACTAGATTAGCAACTAAATCCCACCCTTTTACAATGAAACCGATAAAATGCAACCCCAACTTCTACTCCAACAGTTTCTTTTCTCGCACTTCCCGACTCTGGAATTCCCTTCCACATGACTGTTTCCCCGATGGCTACAATCTCCAGGAGTTTAAATGTAAGGTCAATAGACACCTCCTAACAAACTAACTCGCTTCCATTCTTTCAAACACTCTTCCCACTCACCCATCTATCACCCCACTTCTGAAATTTTCTATATCTAACCACTCTTTCTATTTACCTTCCCCTATGTAGCCCCAAGTGCAATAGTGGCAGTGGAATGCCTTTCTTGGGGTGAAATGATTAAATATATATATATATATATATATATATATATATAGATTAATATAGATCCACCTTTTTATGTTTTATTATTCCAATGCTTCCCAGATATTTAAATTGTTATATTTATTTAACTTTTATTTAGTAGAAAAAAAGCCTCTATATTCAGTTGTTACAAGTGAATATAGATTTTTTTCTTTTTAATTGGAATAGATAGACTCTCCTATTGCCCAGGTTACTCCTCCCTTTTCTATTGAAAAAGAACTAGAGGCTCATCCCTTGTTCACTGCTTAGAAATTGATTCCTGATTCTTTTCCTCTGTTCAGGCCTTAATGTCAGTGTTCTCACAAATTTTCTGTGATGTGTGTTGTCGATAGTAACATCTCGTCGTAGTGAGGGTACTGGGTTGGCAGTTTTCTGATTGCTGCTTCTGACTGGTAATTTGGAGCTCTAACTCTTGCACAGCATTGATAGCGGTTGCACTGATCAACAGTTGCATAATATCAGGGTTCTTGCAGTGCTATGACACAATGGACAGGTGTCCCTGCAAGTGCTTCCAGTGGGCAACCCTGAGGCTACACTATGCTGCAGTCTGTGCCAGCTCCCTTTCTACACATTTCACAGTCAATGACCATCTGCCACCTTTACTTGAGGCTTTTCCTTACCAAAACAAAACAAGAAATAAATATTCACATTCCAAGAAACAAATCTAAACAAGAATACCTTAAACTTATAATTTCTTTCTCTAACATCTGTGGCATACATACCAAATTTTACAGCATAAAATCTTTCCTCCATGAAAGGCTTTTTTCTTTCTTTTTTAATCGTGAGCAAGGTGGAAATGCCACTGATGTGCAGGGGGCTACATAAGTGTAAAAAGATTAATTAGAAGAGAGTGAAGAGGAAGACGAACCAGTTAGAAAGGAGCGATAGAAAGCTGAGAATGTAGGTGTGATGACAGTTTCAAAGGTAGAGAGAAAGGAAAGGATATATGGGGTAGGGAAAGAACTAGTCAAGCGGTCAATAGATGAATATTGACATTGTATTTAAATTCCTAGAGGTTGTAGCCGTCAGGAAAGCAAGAATATGGGAGCGAGTTCCACAAAGTTCCATCTTTTTAATTTTTTTGTACGAGTAGAAAAGTAAAAATCAAACAATAAAATAGTTCATTGAAATAAAAAAAAAAGTTATCCTTTGCAATCAAAACGTTTCCAGGCACTACCCTTACTCCTACCTCAAGCACACATTGTGACATTTAAACACCACCCTGTTCACATTCCCACAGCTGTTGTGCGAGTAAAGTTCAGAAACAAAAATTTGCATTTTGTTTTTTGTTTCTTTTGCACCTGCAACAGTAAAGGCAAGCAAGACTCTGACATAAAAAATGAAATAGTGGAGGCCCCATAACACCGAGAGAAAAAAAAATCAGTCACATATCCTAAAAAAATCAAATTGGAAAGAAAAAATATTAAAAATAAAATAAAATTGATGAAAACGAAGTGTTACCAAATAAGTAAAAAAAAAAAAAAATAGATAAAAAAACAAACACAAACTGGCACTTGTCTGAGACAAGAGAGATAAAACAGAGGAGGAAAGAAAAGGAAAAAAATAACAAAGACAGACACGAGTACTTGTTAATGTTCTGTAATTGGCAAGTTTTGAGCCAGAATTTAGAGAGATTCTTTAAAAAAAATTGTAAACTTAACAAGAGAAAGACTCAGATCGGACGGATAAAAAAAATAAGGCAAAAAAGGCTAAAAATTGTCCGTTTTCACAAAAAAAACAAAGTAAAAAAGGTAAGAGTTGTTATGTTTTTTAGTTTTCTTAAATTTTTCCGCAAATTAATAGATCCCCCACCATTAACAAAAAAAAAAAAAAAAGAGAGAGAGTGAGTGAGAGAATTATTGTCCAATGCAGCATTTAAAAAACAAATGAAAAATAATAAAATACATAATATTTCAGAGATTATATCTCTGAATTTAATTTATTTGAAATCTAAATAAAAATAAGATTTGAAACAGAGCAGAGATTTTATATATTTTCAATTTCATCGCATACTACTGGAGTTGAAATTAAATTAGTTAATAAATATTAATAAATTCACATTATTCAACGATTAATTTCCCGAAATGTTAGCCCTCGATGAAGTGGCAGGTAGTTTATCAAAGTTTTTTAGTTTAAGATTCTTTTCCTCTTCCCTTTTTATTTTTATTTTTTTAAACCAGGGAAACCAAGTGTGATCCTTAAATCAATCAATTTTTTTGTTGAACTTTGAATTTGAGGAACTGTTTTTTTTTTGTTTTTTTTGTGTCTTTTTTTTAAGGATGTTCCAAACTTGGCTAACAAAATAATTATAATTTATAAATGACGATAAGGCTGAATGTTCTAAGAAGAAGCTCCAAAAAGTTTAAGCAAATAGTAGTAAAACAAAAATATTTAGCGGGGAGGGGAAAACATGAAAAAAAAAACAAAAAAAAAACATATTCTTTAAATGTTGATTGTTGACATTTTTTTCTTTTTTATGCTCGACGAGCATTTCGTTTACCGGCATCACAGTCCTGGAGGAAAACAACAACTTGAATAAAAAACAGTTGTCGAAATGGAATTGATAAACTCACGTACAGTTCTGATAATTATGGTGATGAAGAATGAAGGAAAAGAAAACAATAACAACCAATAATTTAAAATTAAGATAACCTCGTCTATCATTGTGCTAAAAAATCTGCCTTCAAGAAGCTAGAAGCATTCGTCAATCAATATTCATTCTCAAACCTGATAAGTAAAAAAAAAATAATAACAATAAATTAAATAATAGTCCAATTATGATGATTCAATTTTTCAATGAAGCCCGAGGTTTAAAAAAAAGACACATTGTAATTAAGATTGCATCATTATTTTAAGCAAATTGTGAATAATTCCATTTCGACTTTTACTTTCTTGATTCGAATCTTCTTCATCATCTTCCTTCGGGGACCATGTGTCCCGGTAAACCAAAAACACTTTTTTTTAATGATAAAAATGAATTTGTTTTGTAATTAACCATGGTATTTGTTTTCTCCTTAATCTTATCTAGAGAAAGAGGCTGGAATCGATTAGTTCTCTTACAGGTGGTTAATAATCTGATGATGTCATGGTGAGACAATCTCAAATCGGATGTTGAAAAAC
Source organism: Ascarosepion bandense (assembly GCA_037127315.1). Taxonomy (NCBI): domain Eukaryota; kingdom Metazoa; phylum Mollusca; class Cephalopoda; order Sepiida; family Sepiidae; genus Ascarosepion; species Ascarosepion bandense. The sequence continues at coordinate 2,364,011 of JBBBDQ010000124.1, read as the reverse complement.
AAACTACGTCGTACGTCTTTTTTTAAACTGCAGAAAGTCGCTTTTCTTCGATGTATTTTTTTTTTAAATAGTTCATTTCAATAATTTAATCATATCTTTTTAATTTTTGTAAAAGATTTCCCTCCTTTTCAAAGTTTAAATGCTCCTTCTTTTTAGCTAGTCTTTATGGTCCTTAGTTATGCAAGTAGTTTTTAGTTGATTTTTTTGCATAACTTTTTATTTGATTGTCTCAAAAATAGAATCTTTTGCTATTAGTATTAATTCAACCCAAAATTAGAAGAATTTTTATTTACTAAAATTCACACCAAATTTTCTCCGGGCGCGGCACTTCCATTGCACTCTGGTTGGGTTGCCTTTTATCGTCCCGAAATGTGAGCGACTTGTGTGCGCTATTTTTAAATGTGGGATCTGCATTCGCGCTCATCCCGATTAAACTAAACATGACAAAAACAGAAGATGATGATGATGATGAAATTGCAAAAACTTCTTGCAAAATACTTCGAATATCACTACAAAATGAGACTGAACTCCTTGATTTTTGTTTGGTAATTTTTCATTCTGAGGATTAGAGTTACTTCGAGGCAAGCTAAAACATTTGTTGATTTAAAAATTGTAATTTCAAAAAACTGCCAAAATAAAATTTAACTTTAACAAACTTTTAATTTAATAATTTCTTGGGGTGAATTATTTGCGATAAGAATTTTTTTTTCTGGATGAATTAACAATAACATAAAAGAAAAAGATCCAAAAAGTATTTATTTAAAAAAAAATAATTTCGTACTGTGAAGAAATCTAAGACTACCGTTTGCGTAATTTTTAATAAGCCGCCACTTTTTTGCGCATCACTGCACATTCGGATTTCCCCCTTTTTTTTTTCCTGGCCAATAGAATCAACACAACATGGATAAAAGACTAAAGGGATTTTTATTTTTGATAAGTAGCAGTTTTTAAACAGTTTTTTTACATGTCAAAAACAGTCAACATTTTTTTATCCTTCATTCCTGACAGTTACACTGACTAACAATAATAGTTGACAATGGAGTTTTGTTTGTTTGTTTGTTTTTTTTGTTTTGTTTTTTATTTTCCATTCAGAACGTTGTGAAAAACAAATGTTAAGTCAGACTCTGCTGAATTCAAGGCTACATCATAAATCACCCTCCATTTATATGTTTGTTTAATGGTGAAAATGACAAAAAAACAAGCAAAGGCGGGAAAATTGTGCAGTGGCAATAAAATGAGTGTCAGCGATGCAACTAAAGATAAAATATTGCCAGTATATCCGTTATCAAGTTTGAATGCAATTGTTGCTTGCTTTCTTTCCTTATTTTATTTTTTACGAACTGTCCGTTCAGGACGTAGACGATCACGACTCTCCACAAATTTTTCTTTATTTGTGAATTGCGATGACCTCTTGGGAAAGATAGTAGAATGGTTTCCTGTTGTTTTTCTATAAAATTCAGAATTTCCACCGAAGACTAAAGAGTTTATTCTACTTTGATATCTAACCCCTAGCTGGGCACTAGAAAAGATTTTTTTTTATAATCATGTTGCCCTAAGCAAGGCATTTTACAGCCACTGTTATGCAGGGGGTTATTGAAGGTATGTTATGAAAAAGAGTGACAGGTTACAGGGGTGTCAGGAAGTGGGTAAGAGAAAGATGAGAATACTGATGAGAGTAGGGTGGATGGAGAAAGAAGAATGAGAGAGAGGATGCAAGTTAGTGAGACAGGAGATGACTATTGACTTTACATTTGAATTCTTGAAGATTGTAGCTGTCGGGAAAACAAGTAAACGGAAGGGAATTCCAAAGGCAGAAAGTGCAAAAAGTTGCTGGAGTAGAATCTGCATTTACAATTCATTGGTTTCACAGTAAAAGGGTGGGACCTATCTGCTAATCTTGTGGCTTGAGGAAATTAAAAAAGGAATTAAAGTCCAAACTACCTGAAACAAAAATTACTAACAAGTTAAAAAATAAAAACCAACGAGAAAAACGTTCAGTTGTGCACAGCAAAATAAATACAGGCATAGAAAAAGGCAAACATAAATGAAAACTTATATTTAAGGAATTCAAGTCTGAATGAAATCTAGTCTGCTGGACATGCGAGAAAAAGTGGCGATTTTAAGAGGTGGGGAGGAGGAGTACAATAATATTCAATGCACAACCCACACAATTGGGATGACTAATATCTTTTTGTGAGAAAGTGAATGTAACAGACTAGCTTGGCATTTGAGCTCAGCTTTCCAATACACTTTCTGCTCGTATATCTGTTACACTCACCACACATGCTAAGTTACCATATATCCACGGTCGGTTCTGGTCTCATTACACCTCTTCCTTCAGTATTTGTTATGTTATTTTAAAAGTGCTATTTGCTAAGCAAAACTTAGTTTGGGTACAAGACCACAATAAGAGGGTACTTAATGGAGATCAAAGTCACTCTTAATAACCTATACAACCAGTTTGCTAGGCATTATACTAGCGTTGAAGTGATGATTCATGAATTTGGTGATATAGTAATAGTAACTTCAATCTCTCGTTTGAATAGTGCAGACTTGGCAGAAATAAAAAAGGAGAGCAAGACAAGTGTATACTTTTACTTAATCAAGCCAAAAATAGAATACTGCTGCCATATTTGGGCAAGAGACAGGTAGTCTTCACTTTCCACTCTCAGTAGATTTCAAAAGCATCTCTGCATCCTTGTGGGTGATGAATTACTTTCCATACTCTGCAACCCTTTTCTCACAGATGAGACATTGCAAGCCTCTTACTGCTCTATTGCTATTTCCATGGAAAGTGTTCACATGAACTACACTTTTTAATTCTCACAGTCCTAATCTTCACAGCTAAGACCTAATATGCAATGCACTTTGTAGCAACCCCACCTCATTCCTTTCATATTGCTTTGGTGAGATGTAAGTTCTACTTCAGCATTTTCTTACCACAAACTTTTGCCTTGTGGAACTGACCTTCAAGAAATTGCTTCGCTGATCACTATAACCTTAAACCTGTTCAGGTGTAGGATTAACTGTTATCATGCCCACATGTGCATAAATTGCGCCTCTTACTCTGTGTCCCCTATCTCAAGTGGCTCCTGGGCCTTGTACAGGGTGAACATCATGTTTTATATATATATGTATATATCTGTAGGGTGGTTTTAAGGGGGCTGGAATTAATTATTTTTCTATTAATTTCAATGGGAAAAATTGCTTTGTAATATAAGTAAATTGCAATACAAGCTCGATCTGGAAACAAATTAAACTTGTACTGTGATGTCATACTGTATATAAATATATATATGTGTGTGTGTGTGTGTGCATGTTAAATTGTAATGTTTAGTGCCAAAATTACTGTTTTTTCTTTCTTTCATAGTTTACTGGTAAAGGCATTTAAGACAAGCATTTATTTTTTTGTAATAAAGTGCTCAATTTTGAGATATGGATAAAGTATTAATAGAATTAATGTAGAGAAGTTTTTCCCTTATCTGAGTAGTGTTATTTCATGCTGGCTTCAAAGTTTCATGAAAGCGTTATTTTAATGTCTCCACTCTTCAGGATCATTTGCTGCTTCTCTAGAAGAAATAACACTGCTCAGCTAAGTGATAACTTCTCCACATTCATTATATATATATATATATATATATATATATATATATATATATATATATATTTTCTAGACATATGCTATTAAATATAAGAGACAATGAATGTCTATTATGTTTAATCATGAGCCGTTCTAAACGTCGTATTTTTGCTTTAATTTCAGTTGAAAATAAAGACAAAAATTCTCCAACATTTGGATAATTATTTATTGGTTTTCTTCTAAGCTTTCGGCTCACATGAGCCATCTTCAGAGGGGTAGTTTAAACTGAAATATTATAAAATCCACCATCACCGACGATTTTATTTTGTGTTGACATAAAACTCCGCTTGGCAACGGCAATAGTTACCAAAAATAATAAACACAGTTCTTAAGTTTGCGATGCGGTTTTATGACGTCACACCGCGGGATAGCGCGAAATGACAACAAAACCATCTAGTCAAATGCAATGTAATATGTTATTTCCTGTTTTAAAGTTGATTTTATTGAGTGTTGGTTGTTTTGATTTGATGTACATGGCCTCCAATATCTGCAGGTTCCTCTTACTGTGTGTATGAGTAAGAATCACCGTATTGTTGACCAAAATCTGTCTGATTTATATTTATATTTATTTATATATATAAAGCACAGTGGAGCAGTGGATAGCAGCCTCAGAGGGACAAGTTTGAATTCCACTCGAGTTTATTACATTTATTTATGTGCTAATACCTTTGGGAAAGGTATATATCTATCTGTTCTCCTCCCAGCAATGGGTAAATAGCAGGACAGACTGGGTCCTATAGCTTTGGGTGGTAAACAGTCAAAATCCTGCCAAGGGTTGATTGTGAACCTTGCAGTATATTGTGCATATATTCTGTATTCAGCTTTTCCAAAAAATGTCTATCATGCCTTCCATAATTGGTTACTCTACAATTTAGAAAGTTAAATTTCTGCATCTGGTGTATTTTGATGTCCTTGATACACAGGACCTGTGCAAGGGTCTTATGGTACCCCCTTGAATCTATGATACGCCCAGAATTTATGATACAGGCCCCCACCTGACTCTACATAATCTCAATTTTCATATGGTAGTATTCATATAAAGTACAAATTTTATTGTAACCTAATTATGTTTAATAATGCAATATAGTTGAACAATTGGTGTGTATTACTCTTGAGAGCACTTGACAGGGAGGTTTAATTGGTGGGGGTGCCTTGGTCTAATTCATTCCCATCAATCTATGATAAGGGACTCCTCCCACACTCTACAGGTTCAATTTTTTTAAGGTTGTATTAATATAAAATACAAATTTTATTGTAACCTAATTATGTACAATAACGGATCATAATTCAACTAGAAAAATTGAAAATAAATAATATTTAACGAAATACAAATCAGAGACATGTCATAATAGATCATTCCTTCTTAAATAAATCAACAATGCTGTATGGCAATTTCTAACATCAACTTGAGATTTTTCTTGTTAGAAAATTGAATAATTTTAACATTCATCATTACACGTAAAAAAAAGTACTAAATTTTTTTATATTATGTTTGTGAGGCATGATAGAATAATGATTGCGACTTGGATTAAGGAGTGATGAGCTCAAATTTATGACATTCACTTATGTACTAATATCCTTGGGAAAGGAATAAATCCCCTCCCCCACTATGACAACTAGGTATATACTTATAAACAGGACTGGTACAAGCATCTCATGTGCCCAAACCATATCTATAACAGGAGGGCACTCTACTCTCATCATCATCATTTATCCATCACACCCAATGGTGCATAGGGCAGCAACTTTTTGTTGCTGTTTCTGTAACAAACTGTTTTTTACAGGGCAGGGTTGTTAGCCCTGCACCCAACCCCAAACCTGGAGGACTGGTGGACCATTCTTGGTCCTTACGTTTACAGCACCTGGTATTCCCAAATGGTCACCCATTAAGTTCTGACCAGGCTCGATGTTGCTTAACTTCGATGATCGGACAGGAACCGGTGCATTCAACATGATATAGCCGTAGACACTCCACTCTACTTTATCTTAATTTTTATAAGATGGTATTCATATAAATTGCAAATATATGTAGTGGCCCAGCACAAAATGGAGTAAATCATACTTGGCATCACCTTACATGACAAAAAGAGCAACACCTGGTCTCAAGAAGCAGACTGGAGTAAAGGACATCATCAAGAGCATAAAAAAAAAAAAAAAAAAAAAAAAAAACAAACATAGATGGGCTGGCCACACCTTCCATCTCAGAGACAATATGTGAAGTATTGGATTAACAGAGTGGACATCAATGGAAAGAAATTAGAGGGCAGCCAAAGGCATTATGATATGACCTGATACCTCAGCCATACATGGCCCAATGTGACCAGAGATAAGTGGTAAAAGTGTAAAAGGGTGGAGCTCTGCCAACAACAGCGAGAAGGTTCTGAATTTATATATATATATATATATATATATATAGTCATCCACAGACAGATCTGTTTCGTTGTATCACAGCTCATCAGTACGGTCAGACTCCAATTCCTTTTTAACCCAGGATTGAAACCCGACCAAATTGGCATCAGTCGGTGATTCTACCTCTGAGCTACAGGCGCTCGGTAGAAGGAGGCAGACTTTTTAGTGTGCATATTATCATTATACATGCCCAATAGCTGAGAGTGTTCTAATTCATTGCTGAATGAACAATGTGTATATGCTACAGTAGCTACTGTTTTTCAAAGTGTAGCATTCTTCCAGAGTGCTCAATCAAGGTGTGAGGGCATATATATATTATTAATTATTACTTTAAAACATACACAAACTATGGTTACTATCATTATTAACTACCTGATAAGACATTGTTCTTTCAATGTCAAAACAAAATGTACAATTTTGTAGTAGTTTGTACATGTTCTAAAGTAATAATTAATAATAAATATTCATTGCTCTATTTTTATATTGAGCACTGTTTAAATTAATGTTTTAAATGTTGCAATTATTTTTTTCATTCTTCATTCACTAGAAAATATATATATTAAGTCGGCATCTGCTTATTTCATGATAAAAAAGGGAGCACACTGTCATCAAATTCAGTAGTTTGGTGGTGAGACTGGGGTAAATTCTCCAGGGCACAGGCCTGGGTAATGGTATATGGAATCCATAGACTACCCAGACTATATGCCCCCTCCCCACATAGGCTATACTGACAAGATCCAAAAGAATACAGACCATTATATTTGGGGTCGCCTTGACTGCAGGAGTTGTAGGAAGTTTGTTAGTGCTGACAGCCAACTGCCTTCAAGGCTCCACTCCAGGTTTTCTGTTTGAATTTACTTCCAAAGCATGTTGCAAAACGACACTGCAAAAACTCACAGACTTGGGATACGAGCGTTCACCACATCCTCCATATTCTCCTGATCTTTCACTCACTGATTACCATTTTTTAAGCCCTTAAGCACATTTTAAATGGCAAAACTTTAAAGCCCAAATCAGAGGTGGAATCAGCTTTCAAAGATTTCGTTGCATCACAGGCAATAAGTTTTAATCAGCGAGAAATAAATAATCTCATCGATCGATGGCAGAGGTGCATAGATGCTCAAGGCTCGTATTCTGACTAATTTCATCATTTTTACAGTAAATTTCCAAGAATAAAATTGTTTCTGAAATTGGCCATTATTTTGTAATAACCTAATACAAGACATAAGCTATACCAAAAATGAAGTATTACTTAGTCCTGTAGGTTATGACTTGTTTTTTTTTCACTCTGAAGCCTATTTTTCACAGACGATGACGTTGCAAAGTACACTATCGCTATTGAAACTCAAGCTTCATTCGAGTAGAAAGCAAATATCCTATCCAAATCCAACGCTAAAGTAGGTACCTCCAATCAATTTTTAGATACCTAAATTTAAAATGAAAATTTTAAAATAAATATTCTGTCTTCAAGCTTTAAAATTAGGTCTATTTGAAAGCCAAGGGATTAAAGTTAGTAATTCCAGTAATCAAAATATCAGTGAGGAATAAATAGTCTCGTTGATCGATGGCAGAGGTGCATAGATGCTCAAGGCTCGTATTCTACTGCACGATAATGCTTGGCCACATGTTACAAGAATGACGTTGCAAAAACTCACAGACTTGGGATACGAGCATTTACCACATCCTCCATATTCTCCTGATCTTTCACTCGCTGATTATCATTTTTTTTTTTAGCACTTAAGCTCATTTTTGAACGGTGAAACTTTTAGATCCAAATCAGATGGAATAATCTTCCAAAGATTTTATTGTATCACAGCCAATAACGTGTTATCAACAAGGAAAAAAAATCTCTTCAACCGATGGCAGCAGTGCATAGATGCTCAAGGCTTGTATTTTGACAAATTTCAACATTTTTAATTCGTCTCTACAGTTCAATAGTTTGCCATCCAGTGTTATGTAAACATCGAAAATATTTTTCATTAAAATTTAATTAACCAAAAAATACCTCATTCACATAAAATAATCCCCTCTAAAAAGGTAATAAATACCCATGTTTAAACCTCAAAATAAAAAAACAAACATCATATAAATAAAAGAAAATAAACTCACACAACATTAATAGCAACTTTATTCCATCCACTCATAGATAGTAGTAAAATAAAAAGTATCTACCCTTTCTTAAAAAAACCTTACATCCCAATATAAGAATTACCCAGACAAAACTAAAAAGTAACCTGTACAAAAGTAAGTTACTCCACACCCCTCTCCTAACCCAAGGCTGTGTCACTATGGCTACAAACTGCAGTCTAAATCATACTACACTCCCACCACATTCACTTATTTTTCATTTAAACTTATCACCAGATGAGGAGCAAACATAGCTCCGAAACGCGAAAATTTTTGTGTAGTGATACTATGCTTTTATAAACCATTGTAACAACCATTACAATATATATATATATATATATATATATATATATATATATATATTTTTGTGTGCATAATACTTTTTACAAAATACAGATATTACACAATGGAAGGTAGAAGTGTTGATCTATACATAAAACATACCATATATTATATTAGTTAACTATGATTTATTTTTAGATAATTGACACATGTCTATATTCTTATTGATTTTTTCTTATTGATCACAAAAAACTTTGTAATTTTTCATTATGTTACATAAATACCAGCAAACTTCTAAAATTGATTTTACAAGCACGAGTGCATAAATTTATTAGTTTTTAATCATTCCAAACAAAACATTCTGTTTCTATCAGAATTTCTATCAGAATTTCTATCAGAATTTCTATCAGAATTTCTGGGATAAGAAATTATCATTCTTCACTTTGTTGTTGTTAGCACAATGTTTTGGCAGTTCTACTTTCAAACCTTCCTCAGATATGTATTAATCTGTGTAACCAACAGTGAATTATGAACTGAACCCTTTATTTAATCTATAGAATAATTGCTCAGTGGATAAAAGTGTTGGCTTGTGAATTTAGTGGCATAGTGGTTATCAGTTTAGGCTTTTTTTGCTTTATGGCATATCATCCTCAATGGCTTATTTAATTTTTTAAAATAGAATCAAATGAATAGAATATATATTCTTCATAAAAAAAATCAGATCATGTTTCATTGATATATTTTTGTAAAGATGGTTTTTGTCAAGAGTTAAATATATTTAAAAAATAAGATAAGATTGCACTGAAAAAAGTAAAAAAAAAAATGAAAGACAACAAATTTAAAGGTGGTAATATTCTCCTTCAGGTCCACCAAAAATGTACTGCTAGTAATTTTTTTATAAAATGTATTGCTGGTAATATCTTTTCCTCAAAAATGTACTGCTGATATTTTTACTTTAAAAATCTATTGTCATACTTTCTTAGTGTTTTGACCCCAGTTAAGGGATTATCTAGTTTCCCATGGCTGAGACCTTAACAGGTGCTATCATCCTGAGTCAAGGTGAACCTGAGAACAACAGAAACTAAGAGGTGTTTCCATGCTCTCACAAACTTCCAATCAGAGGCCTTGCTGCTGGATGCTGTTCATCATCATACCCAGGACCCCATAGTAGTTGAAACTTCAATCCCTGCATTGGGCAGTGTGTATCTGCACTTGGTGAATAACTGAATAGTATTAAATGAAAATAAGAACAAGATGATATTTCTAGACATAAGCAGTCAAATGAGAACAGTCTACTCCCATAGATTTAATAAACTTCACTTAAGAATTCCCTGTACGTTATCCAGATTGATATACACTTGAGGAAGCCCAGAGAGCACAATGGCCAATATGTTTTGATGAGAACAACAACAAAGATGATAACAATAGTCCAAATAGAAATCTTATATGCATTAATGTAAGATTGTTTTCAACTTCAAATCAGAAAGAGATTCTCTTTACACCAGAATCTTGTCTAAAGTCTTGTGTCCACAAGACTCAGGTAAACAAAAAATAACACTGCTATCAAATATAATGTTTACATATGAAATAGAATGTGTTTTAAAAGCTTGATGTGTATGTTCAAAAGATATTTTCTTAATACATTATATATATATATATATATCTTCTTTTACATGGCTTGTCCTTTCAAGACATGAGTGATCATAGCACTCAGCAACTTCCTATCCTTCATAACTAATAAGAAGGTTTATCTTTTGACTATCTCTCCCAATCCCTGTGCTGCCATTCATTTACACAAGTTTGTTAGGTTGGTTCCCCCTCTTACCTTTTATTATGTCCTATGTGTATAAAATTCTCCAACCCTTCTGTCCTTATCATAAATTTCAACTGCCTCTTTCCTATTCTAAGTATAAATGTCCCTTTTGTTCGCATTTTCCTAAAAAAAAAATTAATTGCTGTCTGCTTATTCCATCCATGGTATTCTCAACATTCTTCTGTAGAACCACATCTCTGCTACCCTAATCTTCTTCTTCATCATCTGTGAGAAAATTATCCAACATTCACTGCCATAGAAGGTGGATTTATATTACATAGCAGTTGAGCACACTTTTCTTTGTTTCTAACAATATTTTCTTGTTTTTTCATAATTGCATAAAGGACAAACTTTTTTTGTTTTGTTTTTTATAAGGCCCAATAGCAATTCAAAGTCGAGAGTTATTGTTGTGGATCTTTCTTGCCAATTTGTTGCGGAGTACTTGTGGCCAAACTTTGCCACAAAATGTAGTGACAGGTTTGTGCCAGAAGTAAGACATGGAACAAGAAGATAGGTTCAAAACTGTGTATTAGTATAACAAGAAACAAGATATTCAAAGGAAGAATTAATAATAAATAGAAATAAGTAAATCCGAAGGTATTATTACGCTGCTTATTGCCTGACTAGTAGCTGTCATTAACTGCTCCCCATTAACAGCTCTCTGGAAGTAATGCAGGTTATTACATATAACAAGAAAAAGAGTCCATTCTTCATAGGAGTGCACCATAACAGTTACAGAATAAAAGGCATAATTTATGGTGATATGTAGAGAAGATAACAGTTAACCATAGACTTAAGATAAAATTGTAGTAGTCAGGGAAGCATCCTCTTAAAAGTAATTTCCACAAAGTAGTGGTTAATGTGAAGAAGCTGCTCAAGTGGAACTTACATCTTGCTAAGAGAAGATGAAGAGAATAAGGATGTTGTACTAACATGTGCATGGAATGTCAAGTCTTAGCTGTGAAGGTTTGAACTGATGGAATTAAGGAATGGAGTTCATCTGAACACTTTCCATGAAAATACCAACAGAGCAACAAGAGTTTTGCAATTTTTTTGTCTGAGAAAAGTGTTGTAGGATGTGGAAAAATAAGTCATCACTCAAAAGAATGCAGAGACACTTTTGGACTCCATTGAGACTTGAAAGCGAAGACTGAGCAGTTCCTGACCATATATGGCAGCATTACTCCTATAGTGGGTTATCCATTCTTGTGAAATGTAGTTGTGTGTCGAAACACATTAACTGAATTTGGCTTTGTTAGTAGATAGCCCACTATTATAAGTTATAAAAGGGGTTATAAAACAAGAAAATCAAATTGAGTATAGAAACAACATTTATATATACACAGATATCAATTAAGGTTTTTTTACAAATAATCTAATATCTTTAAGATGAGTTCAAAGGATGTTAAAATGTTTATAGCAGCAAATGCTGAAAAGAGAGATTGTGCATATGTATGTGTGAGCGTTTGTCAGAAATGTCTTTGATGTCTCCGCTCTGTTGGTCGGGTAAGTAGCTCAGGGGACAGCGAAAAAGAAGGTGAGCGGGAAAGGCGAGGTGAGCATAGTGGATCGCTTGACGAGGTCAAGGGACGTGCTAATTATGCTCATACTCTCTCAACTGACAATGCACTCTGTGTGGGCTTTTTATTTCATCTTTGTGGGTCCCAGCCAGGTCATTTAGGAATTCACACCCGTCTTTAATTCTGGGCTTCCCATTGGACGATAAACAAATTTCGCATAGGCTTGCAAAAAGGAATTTGATATTTATTAATTTTTGGTTTTCTGCCAAAACATATGCATGGAGCCAGGTGCACAAGGACCAGTTTTGGTCATTTGCTTTCTGGATCTCTGAGGGCAAACATCCGGTCCCTCACTTTGCTCAGTATCACCACACTCCATTTCTGTCCTGTTGTAAAAATAAAGGATGGTAGATGAAGTCTAATACAGTTGAAGTTGAAGTTGCATGTTATAGCAGAAAAGGTGAACATATCAAAAGGCAGTGTATTGAGCATTTTGCATGAACATTTGTCAATATGAAAGCCATGTTTAAAGTGGGTGCCGTGTTTGTTCACAATCAATCAAAAACAACAATGCATCAACCATTCAGAGAATTGTTTTCAACTGTTTCAATGCAACAAGGAGTTTTTTGCATAAATATGTGACATTGAATGAAACATGGATCCACCACTTCACTTGAGAGTCAACTTGGCAGTCAGCTGAGTGGACAGCAGCAGGTGAAAGCCATCCAAAGCGACCAAAGATGCAAACATCAGCAGGCAATGTTTTGACCTCCGTATTTTGAGATGCAAAAAATATTTTGTTCATTGATTATCTTGAGAATAGAAAAATCATCCATAGCAAATATTATGTAGCATTATTGGTGCATTTAAAAAAAGAATTTGCCAAAAAACGTCTGCAAATGAAGAAGTAAAAGTGATCTTTCACTGAGACAGTGCTCCAGGTCATGTCAATCGCAATGATGGCAAAACTACATGAATTGCACTTTGAATCGTTTCCGCATTCACCCTATTCTCCAGATCTGGCCCCCAGTAACTACTGGCTGTTTGCAGACCTCAAAAGAATGCTCCAGGGAAAGAGATTTGGCTCCAATGAAGAAGCGATATTGAAAATTGAGTCTTATTTTGAGGCCAAAAAAAATCACAAAAAAGGCATCAAATTGTTAGAGAAGCATTGCAATCAGTCTATCAGCCTAAAAGGAGTCTATGTTGATGAATAAAGTTGTATTTTACCTAAAAGTTGTTTTATTAATTAGGCTAGGATTTATTAAGTGATGTGTTTACATATATAGTAATATTTTTATTATAAGTGGTTATAACAAAAATATTTTACATTGCTACACAAAAGCTTTCATGTTTCAGCACTATGAATTGTACTTTGTCTGGCGATGGTAAGAAAACTGATGATAAACTGGTGTTTTCTCATCACCAGTTACCAATCATTGCCTGACAAAGTACAATTCATAGTACTAAAATATGAAAGCTTTTTTGTTCTGATGTAAAATATTTTTATTATAACCACTTACAATAAAAATATTACAATAATAATATTGCTCTACTGTGTATTGAGCATTTTTTTAAAGTAAATGCTACAGACTGAATTTTTACTCCATTTGTTCTTACTCTTATATATATATATATATATATATATATATATATATATACAGGTTTCATTGAATAATATAGACAAGTTCTGTCTATTTATTTTGTGTAAGATCCGTTCGTATGATCTGATTAGCTTGATAGTGTTGTCATGGAAAGACGACAAGAAATCGCAATAATTGTTGATTTTTTTATCAGGTCTGAGCTTTTGGCTTACATAGAACATTTAAATTATTATTAACAGAGTGGAGTTATACAGAGAAAATTAGACAGGTCCATTTTTTGTGTCGCACATGGCTGTAGGCCAAGAAGGAATGGTGGTAGTGGGTTTTTTGTTCAATTGAGTGTATAATGGCATGAAGGATTGGTCTGGGGACTACTGCTACTATGGTGTAGGGGGTAAGTATAATAACTATGACCTCTCCCGTCGATTATAGGCATTGAAGTATGTTAGTAGAGGTGTTGAAATTTATTTTATTTAGGCTAGGTTTAAACTGTTTGATGTAGATAGCTTCTAGAATTTTAAGTTTTCGTTTATTATTTTCTTGTCTAAGTATATGCGTATTTTCAACAAGTGTTTTCCTAAGAAGTGTGTGTTGATAGCCGTGGTGTTTTAAATGTCGGAATATGTTAGAATTTTCATTTCAATGCAATGTAAGTCTCCGGGAAAGCGAGTTAGTAGTATGTCCAATGTAGGTATTATTTAGTTTGTTAGAGATACATTCTCGAAAGGGGCTTATATATATATATATATATATATATATCTTATAATCAAATTTACCCAAAGCAGACCAGTAAAGTAACTAAGACACAAGGGGTTATTGAGTGTAGAAGAATTAGAAAACAGAAACTATTTAGGAGTAAAAACAATAGAAGAGTAATCAAAAAGACTTGATAATGATTGTTGCATTGAAATTTTTGAAGATGAAAGTTGGCAGAAAAATATGGAGCCAGTAGATTTCCACAAGTGCGCAAAAAGAAATTGTTAGCATAGCACTTAGCATGTAAATTGATGAAACCTTAATGCCAATCTAGTACTGCCCTTAAATTCATAAAGTTTAGGTACCATAGAAGAAAGTTCAGAATAATTACCATATTTGTAATAATAACAACAATCATAATACTCATAAAATAATAATAATTGTAGTAATGCTAATACTTGTAATAATAACACTTGGAGAAGTCACTAACAATATTACGTAAGACTTGTAATAATAATGACTTAAGAGTTGTGATAAAAAACAGAAAGAAAGAAATATTTAACAAATATTAATAACTAGCAGTATAGCCCGGTGTTGCTTGGGTGTAATGAAAGTTTAAAACTAATCCATGGTCCTGGAGCTCAGACTCTTTGGATGTTGACACGAAAGACTAAAAAGCAATAGTTGTTTCCAGTTAAAGCGAAACCGTAGACTGAAAGAAAAATGAATGAATGTAAGTCAAATTTTGATTTCCTGGTATTGATATCAAATAATTTTTTTTCATCGTAAACTGAATTTTGAAAGCTAAATAAGTCCTCTGAGTAAATGGTATCATGGCTGAGGCTAAGAACTACAATTACACCTACTTAGAGCCAAACCCAAAGCAAAAACTAAAATAAAAGGGCTGAAAAACTGATTTTGATCAGACCTGGTATCTTACCTTTTATATATATATATATATATATATTATCGATTTTCTGCACTCTTGTAAGAACTGCAACCTTGAAACTTCTGAATATCATTTCTTATGTCTTTGACTATGAGTGTATCAAATTTGATTAAAATCGGACCACTCTTTCTATAACCCAATCTTTTTGATTATCGATTTTCGATATTTATGAGGTGTACCTCGACCCAAAACCTAGCTAAGAACACTCACAGATGCTTATAGTACAACTGTGTAAATTTTCAAGAAAATCCGTTCAGCCATTTCAGAGTCTATAGGTAACGGATACACACACACACAGACAAAGTTCCATTTATAAATAAGTTTAGATAACTAACAATGATTGACAAAGAAATGGTAAAGAACATCAAAAAAGTTATTTTCTGAAGTTCTGAGAACAAAACAGATGCCAAGTTTTTCTCAATACATTTCAAATGCAGACAGAACAAGTAAATGTGCTACAAATACTTAACCTTTTCACACAAATAGTTTTCTTTTTCTTTTTTCATATTTATGTAGTCATGAAACCTATAATAAAACACTACTCTTCAGATCTATTGTATTTTTAAACACAAGATTTTTTTCTTTTTGGGTTGGGCAAAAACGTCCCAACAATATTAATATGCAATGAATAATTGGAACTATTTGCAGAAACTAAGAATTAATATTATTATCAGATATTTCCTTGGAAGATTTTATATATATATATATATATATATATTTTTTTTTTTTAATCATTTCACCCCAAGCAAGGCATCCCACTGCCACTATTGCACTTGGGGCTACATAGGGGAAGGTAAATAGAAAGAGTGGTTAGATATAGGAAATGTCAGAAGGGGGTGATAGATAGCTGCATGGGTGGGAAGAGTGTTTGAAAGAATGGAAGTGAGTTAGTTTGTTAGGAGGTGTCTACTGACCTTATATTTAAACTCCTGGAGATTGTAGCCGTCGGGGAAGCAGTCATATGGCAGGGAATTCCACAGTCGGGAAGTGCGAGAAAAGAAACTGTTGGAGTAGAAGTTGTGGTTGCATTTTATCGGTTTCACTGTAAAAGGGTGGGATCTAGTTGCTAATCTAGTATCTCGTGCAAATTCGAACCTAGGGGGCACCAGTGATCTAAGTTCATCAGAGCAGAAGCCATGAAAGTACTTATAGAAGAGACACAAAGAAGCCACATCACGCCGGTGAGAGAGAGACTGCAGGCGGTCTGCTAAGTCAGTATCGATCACATTACAGACCCTCCGCTGTACCTTGTCGAGAAGCCCAAGGAGAATAGCAGGGGCACCCGACCAGATATGGCAACAGTACTCAATGCACGGGCTGATGGTAGATTTATAAATGTGCAGGATAGATTCAGACGGAAAAAACCTCCAGGCCCTGCACAGAGAACCGACTTTCATAGCAGCGGATTTAGCAATGGATTCGATATAGTCATTCCACTGGAGGTCCGCTGAAAGTGTGAAACCAAGGAGGC